>NDGM011224639.1:2407-18045 GCA_002564305.1 Octomys mimax
AGACAGACAGACAGACAGACAGACAGAGACAAAGACCAGAGCTTGAAACCAAGAAGTTATCACTGAAGTAACCTTCTTTCATCTTTCATGTTCAATTGCTTAGAAGCAAGTCTGAGGTCCTGCACATACTCACGAGGTATGCCTGCCTGGCGAGCACAAGGTCCTGAGGTCAATTCCAGGTAAAAGGGATAAAAACAGTAAAGCCATGAATACCAAGACGTAGGCCCATGGAATTTACCTGTCACACTTCTTCCCTTTTCTCAGGCTAAGAAAAATACAGGCTGTGGAGTGACACCATTCCATAGCATATTTTAGGTATCTCTGTTGGCGGAAAATAGAGACGAAGGAAGAAGAGAAGCCCCCTTCATTCCTGTTGGTTTCTTTGGCTAGGAACAAGCCAACAACATATCTTAGAGAACATAGAAACTTAAAATGTATAGTGATACCTTGGTTCATGAATTTAATTTGTCCTGTAATTTGGTTTAAATGGCCACATTTGTGTTTGTGTGAGAAAGATGACCATGATTTTTGTCTGTCACCCAGTTCAGAGTTTGAAAAAGTAAACAAAATTTTTTCACATGCTTCTATTTGACAACTGAAAGGTTTGTAAACAAAAGTGCTCACCGAGTTCTTACTGTAAACATACTGTATATGTATATACTGCGAATGTACAATGTAGTGGTTATAATTATACAACATTTAAAACTGAAGGATGAAATATGAAATTTTCTATTTTTTACTTGAATCTAAGCCTATATCTTAATGGCAGAAACCATTTCTGTGGTTGGGTACATGCTTTTCTGTTCACTGCCTTCTCCACCACTCAGAAATCAAGTACATACACACACCGAATCAAACCTACTTTGCTTGCTCATTAAAACTGTTCTTGTTTCTTCAGTGTTTAATTAGGTTCACATGGAGGAATAAATTTAATAATAAGTTTCAATATATACTATGTCAAGATTTACAAGGCGGGCTTACAATGGCCGCCTGTATAGTGTGGTGTGCGTGCAAAGGGTCCTAAGTAAGCTGGAGGTAGGAAGGATTCAGCCAGAAGTCTGACGCCTGGAGCTCATACCCAGTCCCCTGTAAGTCCTATCAGGAAACTGAAGAGTCCATGCAGGAAGCCAAGAGATGGGCATTTAAAGCAACAATGAAGCTCAGAGCCCCTCTGAAGAAGTAGAAATGGAATTTCTGTGGCCTGGGGAAGTAGTTCGGTGGTCTAAGCACCTGCCTGGCAAGCGCAAGGACCTGGGTTTGATTCCCCAGTAGTGCACGCCATGCTGGCCCCAGAAACTCCCCTGTGTGGCAGCATGTGCCTGTAATCCCAGTGCTGGGGAGGGTGGGACAGGGACCACAACGAGTATGAGCTGTGTAGTGAGACACTGTACCAAATACTTTTTTAAAAATTAAAGAAAAAGTTAGGGAAAAAGAGACTTCCTTCTCCTTACCCGTCTTATTCCATCCAGGCTACAAGCCTGCTGGCTGTTGCAGCCCACTCCCAGGGTGAGTCTTTGCTGTTCGGGGAGTCGGTCATCCAGATGCAGTCACTGTGGAGACCAAGTTTCTAGATGCTTCCACTCCAGGTGATGCCACACTCAAGTATCACATCTAGGGACTAGAGTTGAGCGCGCCTAGGGCCTTCGGCGACCGCACTCAGCTAGCTTCGTTATTTGGAATGCAGTTTAGTGACGACATTTCTGGTGGAGGGAGGGGGGCAGTCACACCTTCAACACAAGCTTACTACCATTCCTTTGGATATTTTCCAGGTTGTGATTAAGTTTGAAAAAAAAAATACTAATGTTTGAGTTGTGTTTTGCTTTTATATGCCGTTGTATCTTCTGAAGCCTTTAGCTTATCAGCCAGCAGTTTGTCCTGGGAGGTATTTATATTTTCAGGCTTTTGGTACTAAGACCTTAAGATAGTTTTATAAGTTTCTTGCATCACCATTGCTTATCATGCATGTAGTTTAAAAATAGATATTACTACCTTTGCTGTAGCGATTGGTCGGCTTTCTATGGGTGAGGTATAGTGGCCAGCATTCCAGAACTCATTTGGAAATTTGACTTTTTACTTTGAACAAATAGTAACCATTAAGATGCGACAGTTTAATTTCTTTTATGAAATAAACTTTTCATGTATCTATCTGTCCACCTCACAAAATCTGTAGAGAATTTAAGATCACACAGCCTCTTCAGTTCCTAGGACAGAGGTTGACACCTGGCAACGTGACAGAATTCAGCAGTTCAGGATGTTTTATTAAACTGGCCTCTGACTTTTAAAATTGTAACTCCACAGACTAGACTTGATTTATGTTTTCAATTGATGGAAATAAGAAACAAATACTGTATTTTAAATTATTTTAATATAAATAGTGCTAATACGACCTCCTCCTTTATTTGAAGAATAAATCTTAATGCAGAGTGAAAAGGTTATATGTGACTATGTTGGGCATCAAGCAGTACCGCACTGTGTGCAGTGGATGTTTGTGCCTCATGCTTCTGGAGTTAGCTGGGGCCATCTCTGCTGGAGTTAGCTAGGTTCACTCACACGTCCAAGGATGGCTGATCTAGCCCATTGTTCTTGTCAAAAATGACATAACTGGTCAAAGTATGTCTTGTTTTCCAGCACACAGACCCCAGGGTGTTGTTATGCTGATGGCAGAGAGGGAGAGCACAAACAGAAGTACTCAGGGACTCACAGGTCTTCTCCTGAGTCCATTTGCTACTGTCCCTTGCCTGATCCAGGGTCTCCTGAGTCACACATCTGAGGGGCGTTGCAGAGTAGGAGGACACTGCGGGAATACCTGGGGTTGCTTTTGCAGCCGTCTATAGATGCTGCATAGCTTCAAGTGCCCATGATTTAGTTCCCTTTCCCAGTCCTTCTGTGTGCAGAAAATGGGCATGACTTTGTCTTTTTACAATTATAAAACTAAGCTCCTTCAAAGAATGAAATTTGATTTTTTAAAAAAACCGACATTCCCTTTTCTTCAGTGGTTTTTATGGTGTTAATCTACTTATTAATGACCTTTATGGAGGAAAAAAAAATCCAGACCTTCTTATGAAATCCTTGGTTTATTGTACCTTGATAACCTTGGTAAAAATTTTTGACACTATCATATGTTAAAAACTATCAACATTATTAGAAGGATGCTGCATAATGTCATGTATTATCTTGCTTAAAGTTGGAAACACTGTTTCATGGAATGATCAAGCAATAGTAATTAACAGTTACTCTAGAAACTCTTCTTGGTTGAGCAATTTGCTTTTTCTTTGTTGATTTGTTGGACGAAGTTTGTCAACAGTTAAGTGTAGTTAAACAATAAGGGCTTTGTGGAACTTTATATTTTGAATGTAAGTATGTAAACAGACTCAGTTTTTGTTTTGTGGGTTTATATTCTGACTTTTCAAGATTATTCATTTTGCTAATTTCCTGTCACTTTGTCAGAACACAGTGATTTTTTAAAAATGAACACAGTGGCAGATATGGATTAAACAACAGAAATATATATAGAAAAAGCAATACTGATCTCAAAACAGGATTGAATGTTTTGAAGTTTGCTTCTGACAGAAGTATCTAGGGAGGAGAGAATAAACTTCTTGAAACCCATTTTCCTATGCCACCATCCCTTTGCAGCTACAATATGAGAGTGTTGCGGTTTTGTTTTGGTAAATTGCATGAGTAATCCTCCACCCAGCACCTGCTAAGTTGATGCTTCCTTTTTTAATGGCTGTAATGTATTTGTAAACATGTTTCTTAACTTACTAGAAAACATGTTGGTTCCATCTAATTTATTTGCAGATAACTTACTGTCTGTTGAATCTTCAGCTTCCTTTCTTCCTAATGACTCCTTTGAAATATTATTTTAATGAACCCATGAAACACATCATTGTATTCTTTATATTGTGGTTGGACTGCTAATGAGACTCATCCATTAAGTAAATGGCTTTGTAGGCAATGCAAATGTAATAAATAAAGTTAGTCTGCTCTTCTCTGCTACTTTCCTGCTGATGGGCACAACACATGCCGAGAAGGTAATGTCTCGTGACCAAAACAGTTCAATTGGTAAGCAGATTGGAAATCTTTGCATTTAAAAAAACTGAAGAATATCATAAAACATATTTGCTACTCCATCTATTTTATTTATCAAACAATAAAATAATGCATTTCCAGAGCAGCCATTATATTTCAACACAGGATGCCCTATTGAAGAAAGTAATATCCACAGATCCACAAGAAAAGCCGATTTTCTGTAAATATGAGGTGGGGGACCCTATTTTAAAAGTAGGAATTTTAAGAAAGCAACATCTGTAAAATGAATATATCAAAATCTATATTCATATGTTTTATCTGACCTGAAGTGGGTGATGGTTTTCTGCCTTACTATAAAGAAATGTAAATGCCAGCAATAATATTGCACAACCTGTTTCCGAGGAATTTAGTTTCAGTACCAGTCACACCTTAGGATCCCGGGTTTCCTGATTTTTTGCAGCAAAATGTTTGAGGCATTTGCCTTCAATATCCATTTGGTTTTATGGTTAGTGTCCAGGTTTCCCCCCAGAGCCTTATGCAGTCAGCCTTGTGCAGTCACTGGGGCAGGCTTCTAGAGTTTGTGATTAATCATACATGATCCAATGCTGGGATTATGGGTGTGAGTGCTATATCCACCTTGGGTTGGGTTGGACAATTTGCACACAAATGTAAGAAAGTGAAAGAGGCTTGCTAGCTTCTGCAGCCCCTGCTCCTCTCTTTGCCCTTTGCTGTTTTCTGCCACCATGAGCTACTGCCCTCTGCCACGTGCCACTCTGCCTCAGAGCCAGCCAAGTGTGGACTGAAACCTCCACTAATTGTGAGCTCAACAAACCTTTCCTTCCTTCATTTCGGGTTTTGGGTATTTTGTCACAGCATGGAGAGAAAAGTACCCAAGACAGGTAGCAAGAACTATTATGATTTCTATCATTATTATATTCACATTTATAATTGAGATGTGGTACTGACTTTAGATCAGTAAAAACAAACTATCCTTACCACATGGCATGGGCAGCATAGCCTGGATAAAGTAGTAGGATCTGTCCATAGCAATAAAGGCACCAGCCTCTAGCAATGAGAGTATTACCTGCTGGGGCTTTCCAGAGGCCCTCCCTAAGCAGGTACTGTGCATGTGGGCACAAAGATAAACTGGCAGGAAATGGGCAATTTTTCTATCCAGAACTTCCTATGTTCTACTGCCCTTGGGATTGATTTGGTGAAAATAAAATATAGAAGGAAGAGGAAAGAAGGTCAAGATTAGCACTGCAACACAATTCAACACTTTTCAGCCATGGAAATAATTTTGCTTTCCAGAATTTCCAGTGCAAGTTCAAGTAAGAAATATTATAATTAAAATAATAATGTTGGAATACCTTGGTGCATGTGTATTTTTATATCTATGAAAGTAAGTACTTATAGTTGATAACATGTTATTTTTAAATAGCCATGTTTTCTTCAAGTACATAACATAATGTTGATCTTATTGTCGATGTCATATAAGATTCCATAGAAAACTCTAGTACAGAATTTTTAACACTTCGCTCCCAGTAATGGTCTATACTGGAAAGTAAAGCAGGTATTTTGCCTTGTAATAATGGTCTGCTCTTATGAACTGACAAATGACCTCTGCTAGTCTCTAGCTTCATTTGCTGGGTCCTTATAAGCACTTGTGACATGAAATCAGTTTTTCACCTTGCTTGTATCCCTGGAATCTTATGATGTATCTCTGTGTAAGCTTAAGATGACATTGTCCACATAGGCCCATGCCACTATGGATACTCAGGCTTCTTTCAGGATGAAGAATAGCATCATGGTAGTTATTTGACAAAAGCTAGAATTGTTCACAAAGAAAAGCACAATACAAACCATGAGACCCCCCCAACTATAAGTTGTGGGACAGTAAGGGATATTAGTTCTGGTACCATCATCTCTGATCGCTTGGCTGGGACTGTGTGGTATGCTGTGTTGGAATTCATACTGAGGCCATGACAAGCATTAGCACGAATGACCACCCTGACCCAGAAAGACACTTGGCATGAACACAGATTTTATCTGATGACATGGCAACATGCACGCACGTGCACACACACATGAGATAGATAGATAGATGATAGATAAATATTAGAAAATAGCACATAGCTTCATTTTAGAAATATTTTCAGTAGTTTCTATTATCTATCTAAAGCAAATGATTTAAGGTTTGTGAAGTACAGGGAGAAAAGTTAGTTTATTATTGAACTTAAACGAAACACAATATTTTGGTAAAATTCACCCTAGTGCAATTTATATTGTATCATATAAAGCAAATTTGCTTAATGATATGGACTCAAGTAATATCTAGAATTGGCTTTCAAATGGTTTCATGAGTTCTGGTAAAAGTTTAAATGATTCATTATGCCATCTTTGTATAATTAAAATTTTTTATGATTAAAAATAAAAAGACATATGGACTTTCAGTATTTCTGTCAACGAATTCTTTGAAATGGGTAGTGGCCGGAGAGATGGCTTAGTGGAATAAGTGCATCCCTGGCAAGCACAAGGTCCTGAGTTCAATCCCCGGTTCTGAAAAAAAAAAAAAAAAAAAAAAAAATGAGTAACACACCAATGTGGTACTAACCAGTATTTCCAAAGTGGGATGGACTGATAGCTTATATTTATGTTTAAAAAGTAAGAAAAATAACTATGAATCTGGCCTAATTTTCATTAACTTCTCTGACAAACTGCAAAAGTCAACTTAAGTTGATGAATGATTTGTTTGATAAAATCCCTAAAATCAAGCCCAGTGCTGTTTTCCTAGTTTCTTCGCACTTTTGCTCCTCCCGTGTTTGCCTTTTGTGCCCTCAGAAATAACATAACCTAGAATAATTTTTAAGGTGCAGACACATTGCCAGAGACAGAGTCTCATGGAATCTTTCCTGATGGGTAGCTTCTGCCAATCCGTTTCTGACGTGGGGCCAAAATTTTCAGTTGAAATGAGGAGAAAATGCCTGCAAAATACAAATATTTCTGTGCGCTAGCTGCTTACTGTTCACTCTTCTGAATTTCTGTTAATAGTATCTTTCTGGAACACATCTCAGTCTATTCCTAAGCTTTTGCTAGTGCACGCACATGCGCGCACACACACACACACACCACATATGTTGAAAATAGAAATGTAAATGTAGGTTAGGGAATGGAAAAATATTAGCAGTTTGCAATAAAATGTCTTCTATAAGTGAAGACAGAAAACACACTTATCCAAAGATCTTTTCAAAATGATGATTAATTACTCTTTAAAGAAATTATTCTAGAGGTACGCTATGCTCCTCAGCAGTAATTTAAAGTTGGCAACCTATTAACAGTTGCCTGTCTGCCTCGTTGAGGCTGGCCAGCTTCTGTTGGATAACGAACGACACTCATTGAGTTTGAAAGCAAAGTACAAATCCTATCCTCAAAATTGGAGCTGTCACATTAAATTATGTCATATTTGATGACAGGTCACAAGAGAAAGTGATACATGATTTCATAAACATTAGCCTCCAAACGCATACTCAGTGGAATTCTAGTTGTCCACCATTGTTAGGATAAAAGCTATTTTCTGTCAAAAGTTAACAGAGTTCAGGGCTTTTAAAACGGAAGTTGAAAGAGAAAAACAAGGTTTATTGTTGTGGACAGTTCTACTCACAGCGAGTGAGAATGGAGGTCGGGGAAAGAGAAATATTACACTACAGGTAGTAACAGTAGTCTAATTCTAAATGGAAGCTTAGAAGAGCATACAGAAGAAGTAATTTTTAATAAAGCTGCAGAAGGTATTATGACAAGGGTTACTGAGAAATTTACAATGGTATCGGTAACATATGTGGAGGAGCATGTTAGTATGCTTTGTTCTGTGGCAGACCTGCATGCAGTGGTTACTGTGAAATCTAAATAACACTGTAAGGACATATGAGCTGTAGATCTGTAGCTATACCTCCTTCTTATGATTGCTTACCATCTGCCTCCCTTTAGTCCTACTTTCTAGGTTCCTCGAGGACATATCCACTTCACACAGTGTTAGGGCTCGATGAATTCATTGCTGGATCTCTCCACCTCACTCCCTTCCCCATTCCTCATACTTACAGACTTGCGGCCAGTTTACAGGAAGTTAGTCAACTCCCCGTAGTAGAAGCCCCCTCTGTGGTATTAGTAATCCCTGGATGATGGAGACCCTCACACATAAAAGCTTATGCTGCTACTCTGCATTTTTCCAGTATATTGTGTTGCATGTTGAAATATATAGAAGACATAAGTCATTACACAAACTGGAATGTGCAAAAATATATAAAATACATAACTATGTGCTGGAGCTTAATTTCTTACTTCAAATACCCTTTCTGTCAGATTGAGGGAAGTAAATATGAGTTATTTTCCAAGTTTCACTTCTCTTTTCTTCCATGTTCTGGGCATGGGATAGAAGCCCAACTGGTCCCCAGCGCATCTAACCCCTGGCGCCTTCTCTTGCCTCTCATGGTCCTCTCCTTGCACGTAGCACTGGTTGCTGTGGAGCCACATCCTGCTTCTGTCTGGAGGCATTTGGGTTTGCTCTGTGCATGCCACT
Source organism: Octomys mimax (assembly GCA_002564305.1). Taxonomy (NCBI): domain Eukaryota; kingdom Metazoa; phylum Chordata; class Mammalia; order Rodentia; family Octodontidae; genus Octomys; species Octomys mimax. Next base: position 11,013 of record NDGM011224639.1, read on the forward strand.
TCCAACTGGCATTCAGAAGGGAATGTGCCATGCACATAATCCTGAAAGAGAAAGGACCAAAGGAGTCTTAAATTCCTCTCAGGATTTTCTCTGGTAAAAAGAAGAAACAGGCATTTGGGCAACTCTGACATCTTTCAAAGCAAGCTGAGGTTTCAGCATTTCTTTGTTTTGAGACAGGGTCTCCCTGTGAGGTTAAGACTGGCCTTGAACTCACTATGGTGGCCTGACTGGCCTCACACTTGCAGTGGTCCTCCTGCCTCAGCCTCCCCAGTGCTGGGTTTACAAGCATGCTGCAGCACACAAGTTGGAGTTTAGCTTCTTCTTCCATGTCATGACTTCCTCTTCTGAAGTTCTATCTGCTCGTAACTGCAGAGGGTTGCTGGGATGAGGAGAAACCATGCTCTAGCCACAAGGTGTTCTTGGGTTTTGTTTTAGGGAGCAAGATAATTCCATTATTTCCTCAAACAGAAGTTACTAAGACACACAAGCAGGACAACCTTCCATTTATACCTCACTTCCTGTTTTCTCACATTGTCCTCCAGAGGCAAAAAGCGTAGCGTAGTACAGGTACATGAAGGTGGGGTGAGACGGACTTGGAGAGACCTGAGGCAGAAACTGCCAGTTGTTACTGTGAAAACATCTTCAGTGACTCACATTTTTGACTTAGTGCTATCAGTTTGCCTTCATAGGCAAAGACAGTCTAGCAAATTTTGACATCTATAAAAGGTTCCATCTATCAAGATGGCCTTGAATTTAGGTTGCATGCCTTGCTACCTGTGAGAAAGTCATGTAAGTTTTCCATGATAAACTTAGCTATACAAAAGGGGTGTCATGGATTTCTTAAACTGAACAAGGGTCTTTGCCTACAGAACTAATGAAGGTAACCGTAGTTCCGGTCTTCAGTTTTTTGCAGGTATAAATGCAGCGCATGTTCTTCCTGCAGTCTATAGAGAAACACTCCCAAAGAGAAAAATAGGGAAATACATGGACGGCACGCACCCTAACACCGAGCCTGCACCTTAGAGGACAGTAAGGGAGCTTTTCATGAAGAACTCTGAGATGTGCTAGACGGTGACTTTCCCAGTTCAGTGTTGCACTTGGTCTACTTGGACACGGTTCTTCTGGATTCTGCAGATCACAAACTTAGGATCTTAAAATGCAGTGCTATTTGAACGAATCATAATTATTTCATTTTAAACTCAAGAATTATTCTTTTTAAAAAATGATAATTAATTCTACCTAGCACTGCAAATGCAGAGAAGCCTTAATGTAGTCTTGCCTTCCGAAGCAAAGCCTAACATGAACATGAGCAAGTGAGCGCAACACAACACTGTGGTGGAATAAAACAAATGTTCTCCCTCAACAATTAGTGAGTGGCCTTGTAGCCCGGCATCATGTATATTTTGACATTTTGCATAAAATAGTATCAGGTGGCTTTCTTTGTGTGAATTTCACCTTTCTAACTAGACAATCAACTATTTCAATAAGATTTATTCTTGGTTTGTATCTCTTAAAAGCAACTGGAAGTCTTTGCCTATGAAGGACATTGATGAACTACCAAAGTCTGCCATGAACCTGAGAACAAACATTGAGGGCCATGTGATGTTCATTTACTAGTTCTGCTTGTATAAACATAACCCATGTTTATTGATTTTAAAAACAGTCAACAAGACAACAAGCCCACTTGTTTTTCTTCTACCTTTATATTGTTATAAATTTGTAACTTCAGTTTTGGGTGTCTCTTCTTAGTTGGAATTCATTTCACAGACGTTTTAGCAGTGATTTAAAATTACTTAAGATTATTAGATTAAAATGTAGCAATTATGTAACTATTTCTGTAATAAGATTTCTATTGCCTTAATTGTTAATGTAGGAACAACTGAATTCAGAGAATAAAACTTTTATAAAAAAAAAAAAGTTAAACACCCCCCTAAAAAGATTTTGAAACAGCAGAACCTGTGCCAGAGCATAAATTGACATGTTTGAGTTTAAAATCAAACCAGAGGTGTCAAAACCCATCTGTTTAGTCGTTGGTTTCAGCGAATGATTGGCAACTTTCAGCATCTCCTCTATCTGAAATAGGACGGATGCTCACCTCTTTTCTCTCCAAAGTCTGCAGGAATTCAGGGAAACATTAAGAATGAACATGAATAGTGTGAATACCATCAGGGTGAGACCGTGACCCCGCCCGCTGTGCCTGCGGGTGATTTATACCCAGTACCTGAGCACAAAGCAGCCCCAGTGAGTTTATGCGCGCACATCTGCTCGGAAGCGCAGTGCAGTTAATTTCAGTGGCTCGTATTTTGATTCACAGCTGTTATGAAATAAGGATTCCACTTTTGTCATGTTGGCTAGAAATATTTCCTTCTACCAGATGGGATCTACTTTCTGAGGAAGGAAGCGCAACTTGGGAGGGGAGAGGAGGCTCAGCGAGGGGCTGTGTGAGCAGATGGGCCTCAGCCCCTGTGACTTGTACTCGAGGTGTTGAGGGCCCGCTGTCAGCGGAGAGGCAGTGTGAAGAGCGAGTGTGCGTTCGGAGTCTGCGACATTCCCGTTGCCTGGTAGATTCATCTTCTAGGGTGTGTTAAGTGACAGTTGAAACCAGGAGTATTCCTTTTGGATACTGTCCTTCAGTTTTGGAAATGGATCAGAAACTGGGTGCTGTCCGAAAATGGATCATTGCCCACTTGGAAAATATTGAAGAGATTTTAGGGAGCTGAAATACCTTTGGAAATCAATGTGCACTAATAAATGAACGCTTCATGCTGCGCCGCGTGCCACACGGCTGTGTCGTGGTTCTCTGTATTCGCTGCAGCTGTGCAGATATGTCTTCTTACAGGAAGCAGTATGTTCCCTTTACCAGTCCCACCTAAAAGATTCATGGAGTAGAAGGCTTTGTATGCCTGCCAGGTTTTCTAAGTTCATTTTTGAGAGCAGCGTGTGACGAGGGTTTTTTTCTATCAGTTTCAGGTAGAAAAAAAGAAGTCTGGCATTATATACAAGAATTGCTAAAATATTGAGATTTGTAAATATTTTAATTATTTGTGGAACCAGATTGTTTTGTGGTATGTACGGTTGTAGGAAATCCAAGACTACCATTTATCACATACTGCTATAAAGTTAAGCGAATCTCCAGCATGATAGTGATTAGTGGAAAAGCTGTTACCTGCAAGTGGACTATGATGTAATATGGGTGATTTTCTATGACTAATCTTGTGTTTTAAAAATTTTATTAGTATGCATTTGTGACACATAATGATTGCATTCCTCCCAGGGTGTGATGCACATACATACACAAGTGTGTCACTTTTACTTCCTCTTGTCACCTCCATCCCGTCTCCCTCCTTTTGCCATTTCCTGTACCTCTCTACAGAGTCCATCTCCCTGTTTCTTAGCTTTTTCCTTGGTTTATTTTATTTATTTATTTTTATTTTATTTTAATTTTTGCGGTACCAGAAATTGAACTCAGGGCCTTGCACTTGCCAAGCAAAAGCACTTGATTTTAGATATACATAATGATAACATTCAACATATGGAGTTTATAACTGTATGTTACATATCTTGCTTCTTTCTTTTTATTTTTTCTTTTTTTTTTTGGCGGAACCGGGGATTGAACTCAGGCCCTTGTGCTTGGCAGGGAAGCGCTTATTCCACTGAGCCATCTTCCCGGCCCCTCTTTTTATTTTTTCTTGCTTCTTTCTTCCCCCATTGTCCTCTACTCTCTCCAACTCCATTTGCCCTCTTTATTTATAATAGCTTTGATTCTATTTTTTTCTTTCTATTATTTTTTGTTGTCCTTCGGCCCCCCTCCCCCCGCTCTCCTTCTCAACTGTCTTCCCACTTCCCGATCTATTATATACTTCAGTCTTTATTTAGACCTTTGGATTGTCACACCAGAGAAACCATGTACTATCTGAACCTGTGTGTCAAATTGATGTCACATGAGAGTATGGCCTCCAGCTGCACCCATTTAGCACTAAATGTCTAAAGCGCATCCTGCTATTAGCGTGGGAGTGCCTACATCACTGTGGTATGATGCTTTTCTTTCTTTTGAGAAGATAGCAAGAATGAGGATACATGGCTCACATGGGATCTACAGTTCCAGGTTTTTTTAGGAATATCCACAGTGGCAGTACCAGTCAACACTCCCACCAACAGTGGACAAGAGTTCCTTTTCTCCTACAGCTACCCCAGCATTTTCTTTTTTTGGTTGATTTATTGACAATAGCCGTTCTTTATGGAATAAGATGGAATCTCTCAAGTGACCAGGGATGTTAAAGATTTTTTTTTTTTGTGCCATTTTTTACTTCTTCAACTCAGAAGTATCTGTCCACTTCAGATGCTCACTTTTGTATTGCGATTTTAGATTTGGAGGGGTCTGTTATTTGGGAGTTCTTTATATATAGATATTATTCTTTTGCATGAGATACAGCTGGCAAAATATTTTCCCAAACTGTGGGTTATGAGTCTATCTCCATGAGGCTTCAGTCTGTTATTGATGTCAATTGCTGCACACAATGATTTTAATAAGATGAGACCCCAGTTGTTAATTATTTGTGAAAGTTCTATAGGGTTTTTATCATGAAGGTGTGCTTTTTCTGCATCTTTTAATACATTTAGCACAGGGTCTACAGGGTCTCACTACACAGACAGGACTCCTAGTGATCCTCCTGTTTTCAGCCTCCCAAGTGCTGGGATTACAGGCGTGTACCACCACACCCAGTCTCAATCAGTCAGCACACCCTGGGGGCCGGACCATCATGACACACCAGAGATTGAACCCTGGTCTCTGCAGGGGTTTTAGTCCACTGAGCTCTTTGTATGGCCCGAATTTGAGTCTTTTATTTCCTTTTTAAAAATAAAATTGGCTAAAGGTTTGTAAATTCTTGTGTTTTTTTTTTGTTTTTTTTTTTCTTTTTTGGGTGGGCTCAGCCTATCCTGGTGGGGTGAGCATATTGTCCTGGGGATTGAACCGCAATCCCTGTGTTTGCCTAAACTTGCCTGAGCAGGTGCTTAGTCCATTGAGCTATTTTGCTGGCCCCAAAGTTTGTCAATTATATTTAGCCTTTCTAAAAACCAACTCTTTGATTCACTGATTCTTTGTATTACTTTCTTGACCTCCATTGCATTTATTTCTGCTCTGATATTTATAATTTCCTCCTTCATATGAGCTTTGGATTGGCCTGTTTTTCCTATTCTAGAAGTTTGAGGCTAAAAGTAAGGTTTTCATTTTGAGCTCTTTTGTGGAAATTCATTCTGTATTTCCCTTGTATGACTGCTTTTACTGCATCCCATAAGTTGCAGTATGTTGTATTGGCATTTTCATTTAATTGTGGAAAAACCCATTGGTTTTTCAGAATATTATTTAATTTTCACATGCTATGAAGTTCTTGTGGTTTCCTTTGCCATTGATTTCATGTGCTATGGTCTGATAATATGAATGAAATAATTTTAATTCCTTTGCATTTAGTTAAACATGCTCTATGAGCTAATATATGTTCTATTTTGGAGAGTGTCCTGTATGCAGCTGAGAAGAATGTGTATTCTGATGTTGGGGGCGAAACACTTTGTACATATCTACTAAGTCCATCTCTTCAAAAGTTTGGTTTAGTTGTAATACTTCATTGTTGCTTTTTTCTTTAGCTGATCTGTCTATTTGTGACAGTGGAGTTATGAGGTCATCCAATATAACTGTATCAGTGTTGATTTGATTTTTCATGTCTGTTAATATTTGTTTTATTTAGTTGAATACACTAGTAATTTGGTGCATATATGTTTAGGATTATCTCTTCCTCTGATTGTTCTCTTTACAAGAATGTAGTGACCTGCTTTGTCTCTCTGTCTGTCTGTCTGTCTCTCTCTCTCTCTATCTTTTTTTGTTTTTTGGCGGAATTTGGGATTGAACTCAGGCCCTTGAGCTTGCCAGAGAAGCGCTTATTCCACTGAGCCATGTCCTCAGTCCCTGCTTTGTCTCTCTTAATCATTCTTGGCTTGAAATAAACTTTGTCTACAAGTAGAATAGTTACCCCCTGCTTCTTCCAGGTTCCTGTAACATGTAGCATTAGTTTTCATCCTTTGACTTTCAGTGTATGGATTTCTTTTTGAATTAAATGTGTTTCTCGTATGCAAGATATTGTTGCATCTTGCTACTTGATAAATTCCACAGTCTGTTTCTTTTGATGGGTGAATTGAGACTATTGACATTAATGGTTACAGCTGATGTGTATTGATTTTTTCATGTCATTTTATGTTGTTGTTGTTAGTTCCTTGTCCCCCTGTATTATTTGCTTGCCTTGCCTGGTGCATTCCCTTTGTTTAGGTTCATGGAGTTTAGGCCTCATTATTATTTTTTTTTCTAAGAATGTCCTTCATTTTGGAATGCTAGTTTGATTTTTATGAATTTCTGCATGTGTTCTTTGACACAGAATTATCTTATTTCTCTTTCAATGTTGAAAGATAGTTTTTCAGGGTGCACTAATCTGGGCTGGAGGTTGTTTCCCTTTAGGGCTTGAAATACATCATTCTAATCTCTTCTCAACTTGAAGGCTTGTATTGAGAAACCTTCTTTGACTCCAACAGATTTTCCTTCATAGGTAATTTGTATCTTGTCTGTAACAGTTTAATATTTGTTCTTGGGTTGAGTTTCTAGAACACTGATTATTACATGCCTTGGCCATGGCTAGTTAGAGGTCTATATGTCATGTTCACTTGCGTCAAATTCTTCTTCCCTGGTTGGGAAGTTTTCCGTCATTGCATCTATGAACAAATTTTTTTTTTTTACGTTTTTGTGTTATTGCCTGCTTTTGCATTAACTTTGACCAATCTGTTATTCTTCTTTGCACCACCTAACAGCTGTTGGGTTGATTTCTTGCTATTTTTCTTTTCACTAACCACAATCCTGTCTTCTATATCTGATATTTTGTCTTCATATGGGCTCATTCTGCTGCATATACTTTCAATGGCGTCTTAGTTACTCTTCTCTCGTTTGCTGGGACAAATACCCGACACTCAAAATGAAGGAAGGAAAGGTTTA
>NDGM011224653.1:0-11043 GCA_002564305.1 Octomys mimax
AAAAAAAAAAAGAAAAGAAAAGAAAGATGCTCCCCTAAAGCCCATGAAGATAGTCACTATAAAACAAGGAAACCTCCGACAGTAACATGCAGTGGTGAGCTGTGTGCGGCTCATGGGTGTGCGAAATGGTTACAGCCCCCGCGCAAAACAGCGCAGAGGCTCCTCCCAAAATTAAAAGGGGAATGCCTGGGGCCCAGCATTCTCACTGGTGGGTGTGCGCCTTTCCTGCTGCATAGTCACACTGCGGAAGATACTACGTGAGCACGCGCATACACACACACACAAATCAAGATCTCCAACAGACACACACTTGTGCTCCCTGAACAAAAGCCAAGAGGTGCAAGAAAAGGCGGTCTAGCCAGATGATGGAACACTATTCATCCTTTAGAAAGAAGGCAGCCTCATCACATGCTACAGTATGGATGAACCTTGAAGACATTGTGCTAAGTGTAATAACCAAGCCAGCAAAGGAAAAATACTGCATGATTCCTCTCCTAGTGGGTCCTTAGAGTAGGCAGACTCTTAGAAACAGAAAGCAGGATGCTGGGTGCTGAGGCTGGAGAGCTGCTGCAAATGTACTTCAGGACGACAGTGTGATCATAACTTAAACATCATGAAGAGAGGGAAGAGGAGGAGGAGGAAGAAGAAGAAGAAGAAGAGGCGGTGGTGAGAATGGAAACTCTTAAGGAGTACTGTGGTTTTCAGCTACAAGACTGTGCCAGGATCCACCCATGGGACTCCCACAGCATCCGCATGGTACAAAGGCTGTGCCCACAGGAGCAGTACCACTTGTGGCTCCCTGGAGTGGCAGCTGCCTCCAAGGCTGTGGGAGACCACCAAACTGAACTGTCCTGAGAAATGAAGCCCCTGGCCTCCATATTTCGCTGTCCCCTCCTCAACCCTATTCCCAGAGAAGCCAAGGTGTCTCAGTGCAGCACATGGGGAAACGGCCCCCTTCACCACTGATGGCTGGAATGGGGGCTCAAGCAGAAGCCTGCGAGATTCCAGGGCTAAGATATGAGGTGACAGCTCAGCTGAGGACTTGGGACTCAGAAAGAATTACGCCTTCCTGGCAGTGAGGGTGTCAGCCTGGCACACATCAAGCTAATTGGAGGCCTTGGTGCCTGGTACGAACTGCAGTTTCTCCTTGCAGTCCATGCCTGTGAAGTTTCTTTTCCCTAGCACTCTGCCTTAATCTGCACCCACCACCCTGTTTGATACCGATCAGAGCTCCTCAACTGCAGAACGTTCTCTTTGTCTTTCTTGTGCATCCATGCATCCTATTGCCAGGAAGGAGACCCGCACCTCCTGCAAGGGCTTCGGGTCAGGACCACCATGCACCCTCCACTCCCATTCCCACTGGGAGAAGCTGCCTTCCCCACAGCCCCTCACAGCCCTTCCTGACACTTCCCGCTGTGACTACCCTGCTTCTTAGCTCTCAGAGCACCAAGGGCCAACACTGTGTTGCTTGGTTTTAAAGCTCACCTAAACCAAGAGACAGGAGGATGCAGGCTAACCAAGGCTGCCTCTTCTGCCCCTCCAGGCTGGGCCCTGAGTCTCCACCTCCCTGAGCCCAACCGGGCCAGAACAGGACAAGAGGACAGGCCATGACCTCTCTTGAGCTTGCTGTTTATGGACCTTTCTGTCCTCCTCCCTCTTCTTCCACAGCTAACTTCTCACAGTGGCAGATTTCCTGGTTGAGCCAGCCTCTATGGAACATGGCAGCCGCTCCAGTTCAGTCTCCATGAGGACCACCCCTTGGGAAGAGCTTTTAAATGACTGGAGCAAGGAGCAAATCGGTCCTCCTTGCCATGTGGGCCTGTCTGAGTTATTGCTTGTTTTTTTTTTTATGTCATCAGTACAAACACTGCCGGGCACTGCCGGGGCATGGGGCATGGGGGTGCACACCTGGAGCATGGGGCATGGGGGTGCACACCCGGAGTCCCAGCACTTGGGAGGCTGAGGCAGGAGGAAAACAGCAAATCTGAGGCCAGCCTGGGCCACACAGTGAGTTTGAGGCCAGCCTGAACTATGGTGGGACTCTATCTCCAACAAATAAAACCAATAAATAAAGAAATGTATGGTGGCACCTTGGCTCACAAACTTAATCCTCACTATGATTCTGGTCACAAACCAAACTGGCTGAGGAAGGTCAGGTGGTCCTCTGGAGGCCCATCTCGTGTTCCCTGTTTTACTTCACTCACTCATCCCACAGAAATGCACTGTGTGCAGGCCCTGGCAGGGTGCTGAGGACGCACAGGGCAGGAGGACAGCTGGCAGCTGGCCTCCTGCAGCTGAGGCCTCCTGCAGCTGAGGCCCCCGGAGGCCGAGGGAGCAGAGCTGAGCAAGCACAAACGCCCTGGGGCAGGAGGGCCAAGGAGAATCCGCAATCTGCAGCTGGGACAAGGGCCAGACTGGTGCAGAGCCAGGGAGAGGTGGCACTGCCCTGGCCCTGGCCAGCCACCTGGCACCACGGCTGCCACACACCCATTGCCTTGGGCAGCTGTGTACTCACCCTGCTGTGGAGGCGGGGACTTGGCAGGGCTGTGCACAGCGGGTGGGCTACCGGACACTGAGGCAGTGGTCAGGTCCAGCGGGCAGGTCCTGGAGCTGGCGGGCGAGCTGAGGGACAGCTTCCTGGTGGGCACAGGCGACGCCGTCCTGGACGCTGCGGGCGGTGGCGAGGAGAACTTGCGGCTCAGCCTGGGGGAGCGCCTGTCAGTGGGGGGCTCTGCACGCCCAGTGCTGCAGGCGAAGAATAGTTCCAGGGACCTGGGGGCGTGGGGCGGAAGGTGACCTCCAGGCCAAGCACAGAGCTCTGGGCTGGAGAACCCAAGCGATTTCAAGGCACGCCCACACCCTGTGGAGGATCTCAGGGGTGTGAGAGTCCAAGGGGTGCAGCTGGTGGAAAACTCACCTATGGGAGGGGAGGGAAGGAATGGAGGGAGGTGTCGGAAGGACAGAAAGGAGGGGGAGGAAGGGAGGAGGGGAAGAAGGGGGCAGGGGAGGGGAGGGGCAGGGAAAGCTCGAGGCCTGCATCCAAGGATTCTACCAGAACAGCCGGGAGCCCCCTTCCACCACGCAGGTCCATTCCCCCCTACCCCACCGCCCCCCACACCCCACAGCCAGGGTCCTCGCCAGGCCCGCCTACCTGACAGGGATGGAGGTGAAGGGCCGCCGGTAGATGTCGGCCAGCTTGGCCAGCACCACGGTGGCTGAGGTGAAGAGGCGATAGGTGTGCAGGAAGGTGTTGAGGAAGTCGATGCTCAGGAAGCGCAGGTCGGTGAGGCGCTCCAGCAGGCGCTCCACACTGGCGCAGCGGATCTGCGGCACCTTGCAGGAGTTGAGGGTCTTGCTGAAGCAGATGTCTGCGTCGTCCTTGTGCAGCCGGGCATCAGACCTGTACAGGGTGGCGTGAGCCCAAGCCAAGGGGGTGAGGGGTGGGACAGTCTGGCCTTGCAAGCCGAGAAGCCAGGGCTTACTGTGGGGGCCAAGGCAGTGCTTTCATTTCTCCGTGCGGGTCCCTCCTCACTAGTTCAGTTATATTTTATTAAGAAAATGAAATCAAAAGCCTGCTTTACAAGGGGAAAACCATTTATTTTTTATTATCTCTTTTTGAGACAGAGCCTCACTATGCTGCCCACACTGACCTCTAACTCAGGCAATCTTCCTGCCTCAGCTCCAAGTGCTGGAATTGCAGGGATGCGACACACGATAAGGTGGTGAAAGTGATTTTTAGGGCTGAAAGCAGAATATCACAAGTGTGCACCAAAAGTACTGGAGACATCCTACATCGCGGAAGAGAGATGTAACTACCGCTGCCGTAATATTAATGCGGTCTAATGTGTTCATATATGTGCCTTCTAGAATTGACCCTCTGATGTAGCAGCGCTACCATTTTCCTTTATGTAGCTTATGCACATTCGGTCTTGGCATGTTTCCCTCCTACACTTTCCTGTGGTTGAGTTTCTACACCTTTCCTAAGGTCTTGAGTTGGGGGTCCTAATTTGTGGGTCCAATTCTTCTGGACTTACTGACATGCTGATGTTTTCTGAGTGTAATTTTATCCCCAAAGTTGGCATGATGTGCTATGTCTGCATTATGTTTTCAATAACCTGCACTGCTAAAAATGTCTTCCTTAAAACAAAACAAACCAGCATGAGATGAAACATGCCCTGCTAAGGGATCTGCCCTCACCCTGCACCACCCGGCCCTTCTGCAGAACTCCTGAGGCACAAGGTCTGGCAGCCTCAGCTTCCCTCAAAAGATCCCGGTTTCCACTTCTGCAGCTGCACAGCAGGGACTCCTGAGGGCCTGGATTTCAACACTGTTCCCAAGGAGATGCCATGGGCAAGCAATTGCTAAGCACAAGCCACAGGGCCGGAGCCAGTGGCTTCGCGTGACCTCTCCTACGGAACGCTTGCAGCTCCACTAGGGCTTACAATTATATATTTACTTCCTTTCCCCTAGAAAGCACTCGGGAGCTTTCTCGGTTTGCTCTAGGAAACTAGCAGCTCCAGTGAACTCATGCGGCAGGGACCTCCACCCTGCAACCCACAGGGCATCTTCAGTGACCAGCCAGGCCCACGGAGTCGCCTGGGGTGGCCTCTTGGCTTCACATTATTGATCTTGAAAACACACAAGGGCATGCATGAGATGCCTGCAAGTGGTTGGCTGTGCCTTCCCTTGCTGTGTGCGAGTCCACTAATAGATTTTTCTGGTTCTCAATTTTCTCATTAATCAAAAGGCCTGAGCAATTTTAGGAGTCATCGATTGGTCCCAAATATGACTGGCTAAACAATGGTTCTCTCCCTACTGCTTTCTGCCCAGTATTTCTATTTTTTAAGAAAGCTGAGGCCAGATAGCATGGAAAGCAGCACGGAGCTCAGGTGCCACGCATAGGGCACCATCACCCTGCAAGGCTCGCGGCGGTGCATTCCATCAGTCTTGAGCTCTGCAGCTCTTAACTACGGTATAACAGGTTTATTCAAAGCACCAGGGGAAAGAAAATATGTTGCAGCCAGTATTAGATTAAGTTCTGTCCTTCAAAATTATGACTTCATTTTCATTTTGAGAAAAGAAATCGAATATTATGAAATTACTTAATTTTCTTTTATTACACCAAGCAGGATCTTACTTGATTTCCTAAGGGGCTCTCCAGAAAGGCAGCATGTGTCACCGAGGCTTCCCGTGATCTCGGCAACGCTTTCTGACAAGCACACAGGAAGCAGCCACGAGGGCTCAGCACCAGGTCATCTGTGGCATTTGGGCCGTTTCTAAGGGAAAGCAGGGCTTCCAGGCCCTCAGCGTGGTGGGCGGGCAACAAGCCCCGGGGGGTTACAGCAGGACACCTTGTTTTTCTGTTTCGATGAGAAATATCTGTTTCTTTTTCCCCGTGGCATGGAGCCAGGGACACACACCAAGTGCGGTGTAGCTTCGTGGTACAGACAGAAATCCTCCTGGCCCAAGACACAAGCTGCTGTCATGTTCTTCAGGACTGTGTGATTTTCAAAGTTGGCAAAATGTGTGCAAAGTGGGTAAACGGCCACCCCAGGACCTTATGGCCTGACCCAAGCTGCCTCACACACTGCCACCCCGAGCCAGTTGGACTTCAAGCTGGGGTGAAACTCATGTACATCATGCTAGAAAGGTTAAAAGAAGAACCCTACAGTAAAAATGGCCACAGTAATTCAACCCACTGATGTGAATTCAGAAATCAAGCCACAATTTAGATCACTCAGCGTAACACCCGCACTTGTTCTGAACCTTACCATCATATATTTTAAGTATTCCCTCTCTTAAAGACACTAAATTAAAAATCTAGACAATTAACTACAAGGGAGTCTTTGCCCTAGAGTTTAAAAATGGGCCTCCCAGAAGTATTCTAAAATATGACTAATAATTTAAAATACTATCATTCTCCTACACATCACAATTTTCCACCCCAATCATGGCAATAATATTGTGTCATCCTTCATTGGATATGATCATTGAAAACCCTACACTGGGGCCACCGGGGCTAGGCTCTCTGTCGTGTCCACCCTGCACAAGAGGACAGGCAGTTTCATCTAGTGTTCATGCTTCTCCCTGTCTCAGCACAAACAGTTTGGACCTCAAAACACTCTCAGAAGAAGGCATGAAGACAAACATACTCTTAGTTTCCAATAGATTCTGCTTTAAAATATCTAACAAAATTGCTTTCAAAAATGCACTTTACTCTAGAATTAAAAATGCAAATAACCCAGAATATGAAAGTAAGGAACAATTTGGTTCACTTCAGAACTCTTCCAGAAAATCTCTAAACTGAAAAACAAAATAGTATGTGGCGACAATGCACGGATACAGAGCTTGAGCTCACTGTTCGTGCTAGGCTTTACCTGGATGGCCCCAAAGCCCCGCTCAGAGGCAGGGCGTGTACAAGCTGGGTGGTTCTGGGCATGCTGCAGCTGGCCTGGTGTTGGCAGGTGGGGCCTGGCTGGAGGCAGGCCACGCGGGCAGTGGCCTGGGAGACCACACGGCTCCTCCTCGCTCTGCTTTCTGAGTGCCGAGCTGCGAGGAGTCTCCTCCAGCAGGGCCCTCCTCCCCGCAGCCAGTCAGCTTTGGACAGGCCATGGCCCGAAACCAACCAGATCTCCTCTAAGGCAAGGGTGCTGGGCACTGCATTCCAGTGACAAGAAAGAGATGGAGCTTCTCCCTTTAAACTCTAGAGACCTCAGTGCTTTCCTTGAGTTGCAGGATTTGCTCTGTCGAGACGCAAGACTGAGCAGGATGGAAGACCTGCAAGTGGCCCCTGGGCCAAATCAGAGGCAGGCAGGGGCGAGGGCTCGGTGGCCAACTTAGCTGACTGCTGTTAGCTGTGCTCAACATTTATACATTTCTCTACTGCCATGCTTGGGCAGTAGGTTCACACCCACAAGCAGGTGCCACGTAAGTCAGCCATGTTGCCATCCACTTCTGTGGACACATCTGGCTGTCACACTTCAGATTTCCATACTGAACATCTTGCTAGGATTCTTTTGGAGCGAAACCACAAGGGTATGAAAAACAGCTTTACCAGGGAGCAAGTGAGCAAACGGGGACCCTGAAGTCCCATGTGGATGGCCTGACTGACTGGTTCACAGCACATGAGTGATCACGTGACTGGCAAGAACTGCTCTCAGCAGGAGGCACAGCTTCGCCCAGCAGTGCTTACTCCGCAGGCTGATCTTGGTTAAAAGGAAGTGTGGCTTGTCGTACTCACTTGATCATGTGTGGCACCGTGACCTTGGAGTTCTCTTCAAAGACGATGGTCATTAAGCCGTTGCACCGGATGTTGTCCACACACTGTGAAATTCAAACAGAGGCCGTTGAAACCCACCTGGACTCCCAGGCTGATCATGTGGTCTGAGAAATGCTTACTTTCTCACCTGTGTGTGCCACACACACACACACACACACACGCTGACCCAATATCCATACACCAAAACTACTTGAACCACACTTCCAGCACCAGGGCCTCACTTTCCCAGAAGGTCTTCTCTGAGACTTCTGTCTGCTGTGCGCGGGACCGCCAAGCTCTGACAGTCCCGACAGCACGCGGAGGTTTGCCCCTCTGACTGCCCTTGGATATGCAGAGGCTTCCGCCAGGCGGGAGAAGAAGAACTCCAACTAGAAATGGCCTCTTCTTGGATGAGGCTCATCTGTGCAGCAGCAAGCTCTGTGCCCGCTCTCAGCTCTCCTCCTGCCAGGCCGTTCCCACACTGTACCACTTAGTCTAGCAGTTTCTATTGGCACCGCGTTGGGCTGGTGAGGGGGCAGCGTGATTTTGCCTGTTGCTGGCATCTCTCTCTCTTCTAAGGGCAGAACTCAAGAACATTCGCTAATTTTCTGTTTTCTTCATTTATGTCTACATCTTCTCAATTTAAGTTTTTCCTGTGATTACTTTGGGCTACAGAAAAATTTACTGAATTACAAATATTCCCTTTGAGCCAACACTTTTCAGCAATTTTTCAGATTCAAAGTTGCTTTCAGAGTCTCCAGGACACCGCTCAGTGCTGCATGACTGGCATGACACATTGCAAGGAATAGGGCCATGGGGCAGCCTCCGAGAGGCGGGTCCTCGGCCTGTCAGGTACCCCAGCATCGGACAGTGGGCGCTGTGTCAGGAGCCAAATCACTAGACACCCTCAACCTTGCAGCCTGCCATCAGCTGGCCCTTTTCACATTTGTTTTTCCTTTGAATTTTGCTCTTCTCACACATTATGCTGTTATTTCAACTACTGGGTATAAAAAGTTCCCAACTTACAGAAATGAAATATTTTAAAGTTGCCCTTCAAACCCTTTTCTTAAACTATGGCACGTGGGAAGAATCCTGGGCTATGTTTTTATGTAAATGCCTTCGTTGCCTCACTAAGTGCTGGGTTATGTGCAGGTTTATATAGTACCTAGCTCCCAAAGGGAGGCTACAGAAAGCCTATAAGATGAAAGTGAGCCAGGTGGAGGCTGACGAGGAACACGTAAAGTCTAAGACAAGGCCACCACGCACACTTTAGGTTGGACATACTCACCAGACGTGGGTGGGGAAAAGTTCTGCCACCCACTCCTCAGACAGAGGGCGCGCCTCTAGACATAAAGAGCTCACCATAATTATAGCCTCCCAAGTAAGAGACCCAATAAAAAATGGGCTACTGAAATGCATGGACATTTCTCCGAAGGAACACAAACAGTATGAAAGATGCTCAACATTGCTGGCTGGTGGAGAGAGGCAAAATAAAACAACACTGGGACCCCATCGCACTCCAGAAAGAATGGCTGCCAGCAGGAAGCCAACCAACAAGGAATGCTGGCGGGCTGAGGAGGAACAGGAAGCCCTTCCGCACTGCTGGACGGGGTGCAGGGCGCTGCGAGCACTGCGGAAGTCGGTATGAAGAATCCTCAAGGGCAAAAGCTAGGAATTCCGTTCCTCCCTGCTATTTCTCTTCTAGATATCTTCCAGGAAGAGTGGAGAACATCGTATTGGAGTGATCCATGCATATCCACGTCCACAGCAGCATGAGCCATGGCAGCTAAATCCTGGAGTGGCCTGGACATCAAAAACAGGTGCATGAACGGAGAGGGCAGCGTGGCTTCCGTGCAGTGCCGCAATGCTGTGCCATCAGGAAGGACCAGCTCAAGGCACTGGTGGGAAGTGCAGCCTGCGACTGGACTGCCAAGTGAGATGAACCAGAACATGGAATTAAGTGCTGCATGCTTTCCCTTACATTAGAGCTCTAAATATAGATAAAAGCTGGACGGAAGGGGATGGGGATAGAAAGGAGTTGAGACGTGTTGTGCCCACACACCAACTCCCACAAGGAACATCACCACCATGCACGGCAAGCATGGGCTAGCAGAAATACACACTGAAAAAAACCCATTAGCTGAGCTCTGGTGCAGCCAGCCAAAGGAAGCAGCCAGGACTGAGTGCTAAATCCACACTGTAGCACAAGGCCAACCAAGCTGAGCCTGAGAGCAGAGGCAAATGATCTCAGGGGTTCTCAGAGAGAGAGAACCACGTCTCCACAGCAATTCCAAGTTCTATAGCCTGTCTCTGTGGCCTGTGGTGACACCAAGCACGACTCAAAGTGTGATTCCAAGTGGACATCCCTGAGAGGGTGAGCTCCAGACGCCCGCGTGCCTCTGCTGCCTGCTCTCTCTCCAGAGAGGCCGTCTCACTCTCCATGCGGGATGTTGTCGAGCTCAGGGAAGGTGCCCTTGAACAGCCAGACAGGAAGTGGGAAAGGAAGCCGGTGTTTGCAGGGGAGCATGTCCCTTCGTGTTCCTGTCACACTCTAAGCGAGGGGCAGACAACATACACCAGCCAGTGGGTGGCTGCATCCACAAGAACCGGCTGTGGGGACGGCCCAGGGCGTGGCCCTCTGCCTGGATCCCAGCGGTGGAGCACCTGAGGACAGGAGCAGCCAGTCACAGGATGAGTTTGCAAAAAGCAGCCCAGACAGGAGCCGCAGCCTGATCTCAGGGACGCAGAGCCAGGCCTCAGGGACACAGGAGCGAGGCGAATGCCGAGTCTGCACCCGGCCACTGCGCCCCCAGGCTGAGTCCGCTGAGGGGACAGGCACCCCTCCGAGGTCACATCCAGAAAGGGAGATAGAGACGGAGTACTGCACACCTGCCAGCACTCAGGGACGCCAGCCACGGGGTCCTGACAACCCCTGCACCTGCCCCTGCCCCCAGAGCCGGAGCAGCCGCTCTGCTTCTTTTGTCTTTTAGGCTTACTAGTCCACGTTCATGGTGCCCCGTACTTAGCGGCCTCACGGGGAGCTTGGGCACTAGACCCATGCATGGCGTGCTCTGCACAACTGCCCCCCACCTCAGCCCCTGCCCTTCCTCGCAAGCTCTCTGTTTCCTACCGTCTTCTCGCTTGCTCTTAACTTATACTTCGGGTTCCTCATAGACTAGAAATCATGGGATATTTAAGCTTATTTGCCTGATAACATCTCAGACCATTAGAGAAATGCAAATGAAAGCAACACCAAGATCCTATCGCACTCCAGAGGGAATGGCCAATAGTCAGAAACCAGGCAATAAGGAACGCCGGTGAGGCTGTGGGGGAAACAAGCTTCCATGCTGTTGGTAGGAACGTAAACTAGTACAGCCACTGTGAAGACAGGCATGGAGGACACTTAGGAAACGAAAACTGCTCCCCTTCAGCTATCTTCCTGAGAGAACAGCAGACATCACACTGCAGCGATGCACACGCCCGGGCTGAGCGCAGTACAGCTCCAGACAGCTGACTCTCGGAAGCAGCCTATGTCCATCACAGACGAATGGACAAAGAAAGCGGTGTCTACACACCATGGAGTGCTACTCTGCCACAAAGAAGGGCACATCTGAGTCACTTGGAGGAGAATGGATGTACTCTAAGTCCATAATGTTACGGTCTAGCTTCTCGAAAGAGGAAAGCAAGAAAGACTGGGTGTGGTGGCGGGCGCGCCTGTAATCCCAGCGCTTGGGAGGCTGAAAACAGGAGGATCACTATGAGTCCTATCTGTGTAGTGAGACCCT
>NDGM011224681.1:1350-15554 GCA_002564305.1 Octomys mimax
TCTCTCTCTCTCTCTCTCTCTCTCTCTCTTTCACATCATGGGATGATGATCCACTTTACTCTTCCGCTGTGATGCTGTGATGATTCTGCCCATAGCAATGCAGCAGCTGAGCATGATCTGAAACCTTTGGGACTGTAACCAAAATAAAGCTTTCTCCCTTTAAATTGTTCAATCAGGTCTTCTGTGATAGTGATGAAATCATGCTAAATAACCACCTAGTGACTGAGTACTAAAATTTTTGTAAGTCTAGTTGTTCAATTAGGATGGAAGCAGGACTTCACAAGAAGTAATCTAAATAAAACTGAAAATGTACCTGTATCAGATCAGATCTCAGAAAGACTAACATGACCCATGCAGCAAGGATTTCAGATGGCACTTGAGCTTCCTGTACTCTGAAGGGCCAGCTGGGCCTCAGAAATTCACTGAAGGCTCAGAGTGTGGCTCTCAGTCTTCAGAAAAGTGCCTGACAGCACAACTTTGCCATATCATGCCAGTAAAGGAAGCTGAAAGAATATAGCTTGCCATTGCCTAAATTCTCACATTCTTTCAAATCTTGATTTTATATGGAATATACAGTTCAGTAGCCAATAACCTACACAGGAAGGTCTCATAAGGTGTGGTGCCATCTTCCCAAGAGGATCAGGCACACAGTCCAACTGCTTAGCAAAGCAAAACATGTATTATGTGAGTATTTGAAAGAACAAGTATGTCTTTGAAATTATTTCAATGCTATATGATAAGAGAATATTTTTGCAGAGAATTTGTAGCAAAATATAATTAATATAAATTTTAAAATACATAAAATGGGACCAGATATTTTTCAAGGATAAATAGGTATCTCAGTGAATGTATAAAGTTATGCTGGGACAGCAGTAATTAGCTGACTTCTGTGGAGGATGAGTGGATTGGGAAATGAATGAGGGAAGAGTCCCAGAGCTTCTTACTGTGCTCATGAGATTCTCACAGGATCAGTGTGGTTGCAGAACTTGGAATGGATCTCAGAAGTCCAGAATGAACCCCAATGTACACCTTGGGGTTGACAACTGTCGTCTTTGTTGAGCATGGCAACCAATATCTAACAAGCTGAAAAGCTTAATATTGTTCCATTACTATATCCCTATGGTCTTTACTCCACCTTTATTAGTGACCTGCAGTGTGTCCCCAGTTTCCTGCAAGGTGTTATGGCACATGGTGAAAATAAAAAGCAAGAGACCAATAGGAATGCAAAGTAACAGGGATCTGGGATGACCCATTGTTGATGGGGACCCAAGGCCATTGCATTCACATTGAGGGAAAAGGTGAAAGGTTTGCAGCTGGATGCACTAGACAGGAGGTGAAGCAGGTAGGGCTTGTAACAGAGGGAACAAAGCACTCTGAAGGAAGGAATGGAGCAGTCAGACTTAGGTTGTTTTCAAGGAGTAACCTACTCTGTAGCCCAATCATGGAAGACATTTTTCTCTGGATGCATGCAGTCCTCAGCAGAGACATTACCTCATACTTTAGCTCCGTAGTATCACATCCCATCTGTATGAACTCAACCAACAGCCATTGGTGATGAATAAAGCTAACCCAACACCACTCGATTGTTTTATGAGGTTTCATAGAGGAGCTCAGCAAGACTCACTAAGTAAAGTGAAAGCCAATTGAGGGAAGCCACTGCTGTACAGCCCGCACTGCTCACAAGTAAGCACAATAACACTCGGGCCAGGCGGAGGGCAATGTGTTAGTCCTCCACACACCTTATCGTGATTTTCTCATGTTGGGAATGATTGTATTCATTTTACAGTCTCCAGAACATTAGTTTCATAGGTAGGTTTTGCTGATGTAGGATAGTTTTTTATTTTATACTTCCTGTTACCTATGCCAATCTGAAAATAACACCCAATTTTCCTTAATAAAAGTAGATCACTACTTTTTTTTAAGGAAATTTCATGCTTTTTCTCTTATTTGCAGTCTCATCTTGTTCCCTGTAACAGTTCGTACATAGAAGCTTATCTAAGTGACTCAGCAGGCCTAGATCCTAGGGTGTCAAGGACGTGCCAAGGGCAGCTACAAGCAATGGGTGTTGTAACAGTTGATTTATCGTGTCTGGTTGAGAAATTGAGAAGCTTAAATAAGCAGCTCTGCAGGGGGTCAGGGTCCTCACTTTGTGAACATCCTCAGCCTGTGCAAGAGGATAGCGCAGAAATGGTGTGGGTGCTACACCTGCTCTAGGGTGGGCAGCCTGCTTATAATAGGAGGAGAAGAGGCTTGCTCTTTCTCCTGTTTTCTCTTGCTGCTTTTGCTGTCTTCCACCACCATGAGCTGTTGCTTCCCTGCCACACCACCCTGCCTTGGAGCCAGCCAATTATGGACTGAAACCTCCATAAACTGTGAGCTGAATAAATCTTTTCTTCCTTAATTTTTGGTGTCAGGGATTTTGTCTCAGTGTTGAGAGAAAGTAGCTAAGGCCCTTGCCCTACAAAATGAAGAAACCTAACTTTAGAAATGGTGCTGACCAAACAGTTAGCCTCCATGTTGGTCACAAAATGACTCCATAAGCAATGATTATCACAAGAATCATTCTGTGGGCCTCCCAAAGATTTTATCCAATGCCTATGGTAGCGGTTCCCTCACTCCCACTGCCCAAATCACTGCCTTTCCCAGCTTCTACTCAGTCACATATTCTTCCCAACAGTAAAGTGGCTAGGAATGTCTGCAGAAGTAACCAAAATGTCTTCCTGCCTATAGTTGCTCAACCCAGCCCTTCTGAGGGAACTGGCACCCAGAGGAAGAAGACAAATGTTGGGGTTGGTGCCAGAGCTATGTATAGGATTTCTTTTGTTCTACTTCATTCCTTAGGCACATGTTCTTTTTTCCTTGTAACTATATTTGTAAAGGGCCACCTCTATAAAAAGATCTTGTCTTTTGCAAGTACTTCATGAAGTGGGTAGTTTGAAAGCACAACAGAGAGATGGCCCCTTGTGCAGAGTCTGCTAAGCGAGTATGAGATGCACCAATGTAGGTACATGGGTTCCTAGAGAGTGCTGGGGAGAGGTAGGGAAAGGTTCCAGTTTCTCTCAGTCCTAAACTGAACCTTCTACTCCTCACACACACAATTATTTTCAAGTTAAGCCTATATCTTCATCTGTGGCTAGGGCCAGACAAACGTGATCTAGAAAGCGAGAAGAACAATTCAGGTTGTAAACACTCTCCAGGACTTGAATTTCAAGAAGTATTATTCGGTCTGTAATGGAGAAATCATAGTCTGACCATTCCAAGGCAAAGCCAAAACTACTCCACAGGCCTTCTTTAGACTTTTTCCTTCAGGGATCCTGCCTTCTGTTGTCCTAAATGCTCACCTCTCTCCTTCTACCTGAAAGTGATATCTACCTATATCAATCTGAAGAAACAGATAAACTGTTCCTTGGTTCTGAAACTTAATATCCATCCTTATAAAATAATGCATCCCATTATCTTTATGTCCATTATCTGGAAATTCTAAGACTGCTCCTTTACCCATAGCTTCACTTACCAAGTGAAGCCAAGTGCTTCTTCAGAACAATGACATGACATCTATCAAAGCTGTCTCAAAGCAGCTTGTATATTCTTGTCCTTCTCTAGAGAGTGCGCATGGCTTCATGGTATTTACCAAAGATCAAAATGTCATCTTTGATTTTCATATCACCCTTCATCTGTCACCTGCTGACATGGTGCCTTTCTTTGCAAACTCTAGATACTATATCATTTTGCTGTATAATTATTGTGGAGATTATTATGTAGATGCAACATGTTACAGTTTTCTAATAATAAGGGGAGCATTCTTAATATTAAGGTCATTGCAATAAATTACTTCTCCCAAAATTCTACAGACACTGTCCTTAGCAATTGTCTGAAGGAGACATCCTAACATTGTGCATGCAGATGTGTATGTGTCACTTTAGGGAAGAATGATATTTGTTTTCCCAATTGTCCCCTGACAAGGAGGTGAGGGCCATACCACCTCTCCCTGCTACCACTTTCAGATTGTCTTGTGAGTCCCAGGGTTTGTGGCATGAGCAACTGTTGCATGCTGGTCCCTTGGGGACTTGCCAAACAGGCAAAGTTCATTGCTATGGGGTGAGAGGAGGTGGAATAAGTCTTTGGGCCTTCATTGTGGGGCAGAGAGTGGAAGCAAGGAGAGCAGATTCCTGGGTCCCTGAGCTAGAACAGTGGTGCAGAGTGCTGCTTCACCAGTCATCACTCACTGAGCCAGAGACTGGAGTACAATCATGCAACTGAGATCAGTACCCAGGGAGAAGCGAAAGCTGAGTCTTCATGATCTGTGTCTTGCTGGTTGGAGGAGAGACCCAAGTCAACCCAACCCCAGCCAACCCACCCCAAGCCATCCCAACCCAAGCCAACCTCAAACAACCCTTTTTTATGGCAGAGTTTATGATTGATATTGTACCATAAAGGGAAACAAGCATTTAAATGAAGGGACTAGGGCTGGCAAGGTAGCTCAGTGGACTGAGTGGCCTCTTAGGCAAGCACAGGGACCAGAGTTTGATCCCTGACACCACATGCAGCGCCAGCCCCACCCCTGAGTGCACTGAGCCGGCCGCTGAGTCCAAACATGGTGGCACATGCCTGTAAACCCTGAACTGGGGAGGCTAAAAACAGGAGGATCACTATGAGTCTGAGCTGTGTAGTGAGACCCTGTACCAAATACATAAAAAAATTATTATAATAATAGTAAATGAAGGGACTTAACATTGGTGAAGAAGTGGCAGTTGGAGCAGGATTCTACAACCCCTAGGAGACCTCCTAAATACTCTAGGGTGTTAACTCACATGAGGTTGAGAAATAGAGTTCTGGGATGACTTCAGAAGCTGTGAGTATTTAGCTGTGTTTTGCCCTGAGCCATAATGGCACTTTCTTCTCCGAGCACAGAAGTCATGTGCTAATGCAGCAGGAAGAAAGGAGTCCTTCATTTGAGACAGGAGGATCCCATCAATTTTGAGACCAGCCTGGAAGCTACAAAAGTGAGTACAAGGCTTCCCCGAACTGCATAGCAAGACACTGTCTCAAAGAGAAAAGAATAATTCATTTCTTAGACTTTTCATCACTACACAAGACGTGGGCCTTAAAAAAAAAATCCTTTATGCAAGTAATTCTGCAATTTTAATTTAAAAAGTAAGATTTCAGAGTTTGGGGACCAGTTTTTAAAATTTCTTTTTTGTTTGTTTGCTGCAGGGTCTCACTATGCAGCACAAATTTGTGGTGATCCTCCTGCTTTCAGCTTCCCCAGCACTGGGGTCACAGGTGTGGACCACCACGCTCAGACTCTGGCCAGTTCAGCCTCCACTGTGGTTGGTTTGGGCACTGCATGTGGTGTCAGGTTGGTCCCATGCTTGCCTAAACTTGCCTAAATTGGCACTTCAAATCACTGAGCTATCCCTTTTGCCTTGCCAGCCCTCTTGTTTTTTGGTTGTTTATTTATTTTATTTTTAGTGCAGGGTCTTCAGGGTCTACATGGTCTCTCTCACTACACAGATCATACTTGTAGTGATTCTCTGGTTTTCAGCTTCTCAAGCGCTGGGATTACAGGCACGGGGCACCATACCACCGTGCCCAATTTCAGTCTCAGCGTGCCCCAGGGGCGGTGTCTGCACAGCAGGCTTGGAATCGAACCTCTGACGCCTGTATCTGCCTAAGCCGGTGTTTTAATCTGCTGAGCTATCTGACCAGCCCGCCTGTTTTTGTTTTTAATCCTGCCTTTTGTAAGAAATTCAAAATGCCAGGGAAATATGATAATTATTCTTCTAATTATTTATAAGGTAACTAAAATCCTTTTTACTGTAAAATAGATTACAAATAAAGTGCTATTATGAAAGTTCAATACAGAAGAATTGAGTAAAGTCCTTGAAAATGTGAAAAAGCTTCATGAACACAGTATGCCTTTTTCAATGCGCAGGAGAGAAGACAGATGCAGTCAAAAGGGCTTGAAGACAACAAAGACTACCCAAGCACAGAGTTGCAGGCTTCTGGGTGACAAATTATAAGCCTCAGTTTCCACGTCCAAACTCCAATGAGCTTTCCCTCTGGTATGGAAGTAGTATTTTTAAGCTATTCAATTTGAATAGCCTTTATATACAGGAATTCACTTAGACGGGTTTGAAAATATTCATTTTATTTGAGACCTCATTTCTTATTAGATGCTATCAAATTTCAAGACATATTGAAAGTTTTGTCTTACTACAGTTTGGGGTCAAGTTTACATCACTGATACCCCAGATCTCAGGTGAAATGTTGTTCAGGTGTAGTGGCATACACCTGCAATCCTAGCTACTCAAGGGGCTGAGGCAGGAGAATTTTAAGTTGGAGGGCAGTTTGGGCTAATTTTGAGGGAATGACTGCCTCAAAAATTAAGTAAGGGTTGAGAATTTAGCTCAATAGTAGAGTAGTCTTGAGTTTAAACCTACAGTTTTGAGTTTAATACTACCAAAAAAAGCATGCGTATAAGCCAAAAATGTGCCTTTCTGATTAGTGACCTGTGAATAGAATCATTTTAAAATTTTGTTGGTAATGATTAACATTCATCCATCTACTTATTCATTCAAACAACATTCATTATAATCTAGGCCCAGAGATAAAACTGGTGACACAGAGTTCAGTCCAGGGCAGTCACAATGCTGCAGACAGTAAGTAAACCAGAAAGACACACCTGTGAGGAACTGATGAGAAAGACAGATCGTAGGGGTAGGCTCAGTGAGTGCAGTGAAAAGTGTCCTCAAACCCACGCTGGGAAGTGTGGGGAAGCTCTTCCTTGTCTCAGAGCCACTGTCTACAGCATGGAGGCACAATAGGTGGAGAAGCGTATTATAACCCGTAAGCAGGCCCTGAATAAGATTGCAACTCAAAAGCCAGGAGAGGTAGATTAGCAGAAGGTGGCAGGAGGTAAGGCCTGAGTAGTGGTAAACAACGTTTGCCCAGTGCAAAGTCAGGGGTTTCCAGTGATGACTGGAGGATAAAGAGAGATAACAAGATCAGGTCTGGTATCTTGCACTGCTTAGTTCAGAGAGCTTGAGCAGGTTTCTTAGAACCTATGCCTTACTTTCCTTACCTGTACAATGGGGATGGCATCAGCGGTGCCAGCACAAAGAGGTATTATTGTTAATGAGATAATGTATTTATTTCTGTGCAGACTCTGAAGCGTAATGATTCAAAGCATAAGCTCTTCTGACTTCTAGTTGTTTCCCCACCTTCACGAGCCTGTACCATTTTGCATATGTTATGATACATTATGTGCTGTTCCCAGAGTGCAATACTCACCAAGAAGCCTAGTTATTTTAGTTAGCTACTACCTCTAGTAGTAGCCTCTTTGGAGGCTGTAAGCAGGTGGATCACTATGGGTTCAATCTAGTAGTGAGACCATGAACACCTTGTAGACCCTTCCCTAAAATATAAAATAATAAAAATAAATAAAAATAAACTACAGACCTCATTGACTCCAAATGAGACTCTTATGTCAAGTGCTTTTCTCAACTCCAGAGATTTTTTTTCTTAGAACTTTTATTATCTGTTGTACATACCTATTATCCCATAGACATGCTATAACGTTGCTGACTTAGGAGCTTTTTTTTTTTTCTAACCTCTACAAGCATTAGATACTTAAAACACCAGCCATTTTATTTCTCTGATGAATCAGATTATGACCTGATTTGGACCAGCTTGCTCTGACTACTAAGGTGGGCTAGTCAGTGCATCATCTAGGACCTTTCTACTCATAAACCTGGCAGTTTTCTAGCTCTTGGCCAAAGTGTCAGACATTCAGATAAGTGCCCAGCTCTCCTCCACATGGAATGTCACCCTCCAGCAATCCTGCTCAGGTCCAATGGCATGGTATCCTGGATTTCCAAGAAGACTATAAGTGGCTTGAAATTCTTTTTTTCTTATCTTTTCTTTCTTTCTTTTTCCTTTTTGGCAGAACTGGGGATTGAATTTATGCGCTTGCGCTTGCCAGGCAAGCACTTATTCTACTGAGCTATCTCCCTGGCCCCTTATAAATAAACATTTGTCAGGAGTTTATTTATTGAAGCCTTAAGACACTAAATGCAGTACCCAGGGTCAAAGGCTATTTTATTTTTTATTTATTTTTATTTTTTGATGGTACCAGGGATTGAACTCAGGACATTGAGTGTGCTTCTGAGATATTTGGAACTCTTTAGCCAGGTATGGGGATGTGCACCTGTAATTGCAGAAAGATCTAAGTGAAACTGAGGAAAGCCTGGAGTACATAGTGAGGTCAAGGCCAGCTAGAACTACATAGTGAGACTTTGACTCACACAAATAATCAAGCAAAAAACCCCTAAAAAAACAAAAAACAAAACAAAACAAAAAACCAGAAAAGGAACACTTTCATTGTCATTCTTTTGTATTTTCATGATCAAAATAAGGCAAGATTCAAGAGATGAAAAGAAAATTCTCCTTCCTGATTTTAAAAAAAACTATAAAAACATTTTCAGCCACTTGCATTTGCTGGAAACACATTATAAATTATATATATATATATATATATATATATATATATATATATGATTTGGATGTGAATAAAATCCTTTTATTGGTGGTAGATTATCAGATTGTCAGCTTCCTGTGAAATTTGAGTGTATGTCATAAAATATGGCCTTTCCATCAATCACGTAACTTCAGAACATTTTCTCTAGTAATTTGTGTGCTTAATTCCAAATAACACATTTGGTGATGCCAGTGATGACAATAACATAGCTCACATATTTGAGAGGTTTTTTTTTGGCTAATGTTGTAAAGTTGCATTTATTTATTTTCAGACTTATGAAAACACACTATTTTGATAAATAGCACATAATTTAAATGATTTACATTATTCATTTACTATAATACAGAAAACAGATTTGAATTTGAATATCATACTTTCTCTTCATTTAAAAAATATATTTGGTTTCTTTTTTTTCTATTTTTAAAGAAAGAGTACAAATTAGAATTAAAAGAGAAAAAAATACAAGTTATACAGAACTTCTTTTCACAAATTGATACGAATTTCACAGTATTTGTTGTGATACAAGTATTTGGTACAGGATCTCACTGCATAGGTCAGACTCATAGTGATCTTCTTGTCTCAGCGACCCCAGCTCTGGAATTACAGGCATGCGCCACCATGTGAGGTCTTAGTGGCTGCCTCAGAGTGCCCTAGGTGAGGCTGGGACAGCATGTGGTACCAGGGATCTCACCTAGCTCCTTGAGCTTGCCTACACTGGCGCTTAGACCACTGTGCTATCTCCACCATCCTTTCTCTTCTCTTATATTCAGGAAATTTTAGCATATAAAGTGGATTTTTTTTTATCATTTCTTCTAGGATTAGAATTTTAAAAATATGATAAGCACTTTCTTTGTATAGAGTTAGAAGTGGGTTGGGAGAATCAATACAAAAGTTATTAAATGTGTGCCAGTTTTTAAGAATCAAATGTAACTTGCTGATTGATCAGTTTTACTTTTTAAATGCTGGTTGTACAAGTATGAAGTGATTAACTTTTAGACTTTCTCATTTAATGTCTTCTCAATTCTATTTATTTATTTATTTATTCATTTATTTTGGCGGAACCAGGGATTGAACTCAGGCCCTTGTGCTTGCCAGGCAAGTGTTTATTCTACTGAGCTATCTCCCCGGCCCTTATTTATTTATTTATTTATTTGGTACAGGGTCTCACTACACCTCAGACTTGTAGTGATCCTCCTGTCTCAGTGACACCAGCACTGGGTGTGTACCAGTGTGCCTGGTTTCAGTGGCTGGCATGGTGTACCTGGGTTTCCCAGGACCAGCAGGGCATGTGATACCAGAGATCCAACCCTGGTCTTTGTGTTTGCCAGGCAGGCATTTAGACAACCAAGTTATCTCTCAGCCCTATCTTCTCAAATTTATTGGGAGAAATGTTTTTATGAAAACATTATAAGCCCTCAAAATAGTACATAGTTGTGATAGCTATATAATTGTGTGTGAAATTACAAAAGTATATATTTGAATATGCAGAAGTATAAAAAGAATTTTATATTCATCAGGAACATATAAAATATTTTAATTTAACACAGAAAGTTCATAGTTACAAACGGTGTTTCACTTCAGGTGGCCAACAGGACACCGTCTTCCCTCACAAAATGTTACCATTTCCCCCAGAACTGTGGAACTAGTTAAGTTCATGAACCAAGGAACCACTATATATTTTATTCATAACAAAAAAAACCCTGATAAAGTAAAAATAAGTCTGTCTCCTTAACTTTCTGTCCTTCGCTTGGTAGTCAGTAGAAAGAAAATGCCCAGTTCAATTGGCTGATACTTTTTCAAAAGTAAATAAATCATAAAATAAAAAAGTTTAAAAAATGTTGATTGAGTACTAGGTACTATTAACCCTACTTACTTTAAAAAATACATAGATAAGTAATTTGGTTTCTTCCTTTTTGAAATTCACAGTAAAACTAGAAAGATTAAAATCAGTTCCTCAAGGAGATTATATCAAGGCCAAGATCATTATATACCCATGATAGATTAAAAAAATTCATTTCAACTTTAAAGTCATAGGAATCCTAGAAATTCAATACCACAAGTATTTTTAATTTTACATAAATGCAATTTTATATCTTTATTAGACTATGAAACTTTATGTATTTGTACACTTTTCAAATATCATTAGAGGAATTATGAAGTAAGACATTGAAATTAAATTTAATGAAGATGAGATATAGCCAATCAAAAATATGTCAACTTAATATCTGGAAATTCATTTCTTGATTCACCTAAACAAATCAACAGACTGTAATTGTTGACTACCTTATGGTGTTTATTATAGTTTAAATATGAACATCTTAGCACTAGATAAATATTTTCATAGCATATTGTTATCTGGAACTGTCACTGGTATAAATTCAATTTGGTTTTTTCTGATAATTAAACAAACACTGTTGCAAAATAACTTGTTTAAGAGAAGGTCTCTTTGAAAACAATTGCATCATTAAGTATATTTTTGAGTTGCAGGATAATGTCACAAATTATTTCTTAAGCAAGCTTCAAGTGTCTATAACTATGAATAAGTCAACTAAAACTTATTTAGATGATCTATTAGTTGGAATACTGCATGCTTACAAATCATAATTCCTAAGGTTGTAGTCAGCTAGATTATCTTTATGATCAAATAACTATCAATCCTTTATTAGAAAACATAATCTATCATGGGTGTATAATGATCTTGGCCTTGATATAATCTCCTTGAGGAAAAGTCTAGTTCACACTTCTTATGGGTCACAGTTGTATCATTATTTTAACCAGAGTTACTCTTTCCAATACACCATTCTGCACACATTAATAAAATGTGTACATGAAAAAGGCATTGTTTTATTTTATGATTTTTGGACAGATTTATTTCATTCTTCGGTAAACACTATAATCATTCCTTTCAAGAAATGTTATAAATTGATTAGTACAAATATAATTTATGATACTACTATATAGTTTTTATTTTCAAGTGTTGAACATTATTCATCCATATAAGTTATATTTAACCTCATCTTTTTAACTAATTGCTACTTGTTAATGTCAAACATACTTGATTGTCTCTAAATTGACAAAATTAAAAAAGGAGCTCAAATATTACTTTGCAAGAAACTGTCAAACATTTGTTAACATTGTTTTATTTACATCATTTTAAAAAATTCACCTATCTTCAGAGTTCTGGGTGGGTAATCACGAGGAAATATTATAAATGAATGCTGTTCTGCCTATCTGGAGAATTGTGAGAATCGAGTTAATTGAAATGAATGTGTTTTGAAGAGAAGTATTTTTCTAAAAATACCGGTGTTATGGCTTATATCTAGATGTTCCCCAAACCTCCATGCTCTCATAGGTGGGGCTTTTGGAGCATGGCTGGATCGTGGATATGGGACCCTGAGTTATGGTCATAGGGCTGGACTTGTGCGGCTGTGAGTGCTGGGATTGCTACAGAGGGATGCTCCACCCTGAGTGAGAGTGACACTCATCAGAGGGCTTATGGCCTGGCTAGAATATAGTACTGCCTCTGCTCATGAAGCACTTTCTGCTCATGAACAATTTGGTTAACAAACAGGAGTATTCATCAAGATTTTGCTTCCACTCACGAACTCTGTATCAGTGACCAACACAAACTCAGATATCTTCCCCAGAATCATGGTACCAATTAAGTTCATGAACCAAGGCACTGCACCCCTGTGTCAGGGCAAGAAGGAAGGCAGGCTTGCTGCTTCCTGCTCCTGCCTCCAGCCTGCGTACCATGAACTGTTTCTCTTCTGCCGTGCTGCCCTTCCTTGGAGCCAGCTAACTATGGACTGAAACATTTGCCAACTTAGAGCTAAAATAAATCATTCCTCCTCTCACTTGTGGGTGCTAGGCATTTTGTCCCAGCGAATGAAAAAGTAACCAAGACAAATAGATTCATTTTCTGTATCAATCAGTTTTCTGAGAGTGTAACAAAGACGTTGAGAATAAGAACTTAATGGAAGAAATGTTTATTTTGGCTCCTGATTTCAGAGATTTCTCTCCACAGCCATGAGTCTTCATTGCTTTTTCTGGTAGCATCATGGTAGGAAGGTGTGGAAGAAGAAAGCAACTCACCTCGGGGCCATCAGGAAGCAGAGAAATGATCCAGAGGGGAAAATGTGGGAGAAAATTTGCACCCATCCAGGGAGTGCTCCCAGTCACCTGCTTCCTCCAGTGCCCCCTACCACTAAAGAGTCCACTACCTCCATGTAATGTCAGCAGATTCATCAAAGGCTGGGTGAATTTTCTGAACATCAACAGATTAAACTTTTCATAAGACTAGATCCTTGATGTTTCAAACATCTTCTGAAAGACTTTTACTTCTGAATACTGTTACATCAAGGAGCAAGCTTTCAACACTTGGTCTTTTGCAGATGTCAAATCCAAACTATAACATACACGTAGGAGCCTTATCTCTGCTTTATGAAACTAGTCCACATATTGATGCTGTCTCTCACAGGTAACACTGCACTCACAGGGAGACTCCACTCCTGATCTCAGGTGCTTCCCTAAAAATGACTTCACCATTCAGTAAAATAAAATTTTCTCTGTTTCTTCTTTTTCAAAACTATTATGGGGCTGACAATAATGGCTGATGATAGAGTTAGTGTTAGGGTTAGGGAAAAAGCAAAAAATAAATAAATTAATTAAAATAATGGCCGATGAGGCCAGAATATTGAAGTGTACTATACAGGGGAAAAGATGGAGATGGAGAAAACTCCTCGGACTAGAGAAGCCAACGTAGCTAAACAACAGAGCCAGGAGAAGCGCAATCAATTCAGCTGAAGTGTCGCTTCTAGGGCCTGCATTATTTGGAGACTCAGCATGAAAGACAGGGGTCACCTATCCCTGAACCAAAACCGCTGAGTTTTGCACAGTCCTAACTCAAAATGCTGAGGCAGTAAATGTTATTAAAAATGCTTCTGTGAAAAATCAATGCAATCTTATTTTGAAAATGAATATTTATTTTATGGAATGGAATAGAAAGACTTAATATGACATGAAAGGAGTTTATTGCTTAATATGTTTTTAAAAGTGCAGTGCAGGAAAATGGCCAGCATATCTGAGCCAACAGAAATATGATTACTAAAGGTCTTTTCTTATTATATCTAAACCTTTTGTTAAATATGAATTGTGGTACGTTATTGTGTATTATAAAGAAGTAATACTGAATCCAGTAGAGTCTCTGATTACCACACGGTCCATAGCCATCCTGTGGTCAATCAATTGAGTTTTGACAATGAAATAGTCCCAATTTGGGGTTGTATAGTACTTTATTATGGTCTTTCAAGTTAATAGATTTTATGATGGAAAAAATCATGGCTAGAGTCAGGAGCCCTCGGTTTAAGTGAGTCTAAGTTGTCACTGAACAAGTCACGTCACCATCCTTAAGGAGTATAATTGAATTCTTTCACTTAGAAGTATGTTTGGTGGGGGCCCGCCCACTAGCTCACTTGTTTAAGTGCCTGCTTAAACAAACCAGTCGGCCTCTGGGATTGGTGGTTCGATTCCCGCATACTCAAAGCAATCAAGACCAGAGCTGGAGGCAATCAGGGGCTTCCAAGAAAAAAAACCCTTGTGCATTTTTTGGGGCTGGTGAGATGGCTCAGTGGTCTAAAGCACCTACTTGGAACAAGCTTGGCAA
>NDGM011224687.1:1101-12691 GCA_002564305.1 Octomys mimax
GTGGGCTGAGCTGGCCACACACACACACACACACACACACACACACAAATTAAAAAAAAAAAATGGACCATAATGTTTCTATCAGTCATATCAAAGGGTGTTTTAAAATGTATTTATTCAGGCCTTCTTTTGTAATGCCTATGCTAAAAACATTTTGCAAATACCTTCTCTGACAATTTTTACAACTACCCTGTAAGTCATATTTCTTGTGAGGAAAGGTTGTGTCTTGCCCAAAGTTGCCAGCCAGTAAGTGATGGGACCAAAATTCTAAGTCAGCTATCTGATTCCAAAGCCCACTCTGAAATTGTTGATAATCTAAATTTTCAGCCCTGAGAATGGCAGTGACAATTGTCTTCATATGCTGGGAGAGAAAAGCCTGCAAATGAAGCTGATATGACAAGAGTTTCTTCCTAGGGACTGAGAGCTAACATTTGTGCTTGGATGTTGGCCTAAATAAGAAAATGACAAGCCAAAGTCCTTGAGCTTTCCAGTTTGGATTCTTGTCTGATAATCTACTGCATCCTTTAGCCAACTGTCTGCTCAAAGCTGGAATCAGACCAGAAGGAAGCCATGAGTACATTATGGAGAGGATGTAATGTCACAAGACTTCCATTCTTGTCCAAGCTTCTATATAAATCCTGGCACCAAATTGAGTCTCAATTCTCTTTTCTGCCAAGTGTTCTTGGTGACCTTTCCTACTGATCATATGTGCATAGCCCATCCAAAAAGAAGCAATTTATTCTTTCCATAACTGAGAGAAAAACTGGAATTTCCCTACACTAGAGCCAAAATAGGCCTGAGATTAAACCACTTTCATGGTACACCTATAAAGAGTCAAATATACTGTCTTCCTGTTTTATCACTCTGTTGTGGGAGATCTAGGCCAGAAGCCTGATTCTGGGGGATCCTACAGACCAAATTAGGACACCTGTTTCCTCAAAGGCCCAATCAAAGAGATGAGTGATATTGAAGCAAGAAAGGGATTTTATTCATTGTGGACACACTGCATCCCTGTCTTCGGGGCACTGGCAGGAACTTCAGGATCATATACACAAAGACAAAAATCAGGGGTAAAAAATATGAATGATCCAGCAGTTTCACCACACTGTGGTCTCTGGTTATTTTCTCAGTCTGGTTCAGTGGGTTGTGCTGGCCTTCCTTGGGCAGTTTACTTCCATCATGAGATGATTTTTCCAGTTGGAGGGCATCAATTCAAATCATGGGGTGACCTTTCCATGTGCAAGACTCACTGGATTTTTTTTTTTTTTTTTTGAGACAAGGTCTCACTATGCAGTTCATACTGGCCTTGAACTCCCTGCAGTCCTCCTGACTGAGCCCCCTGGGCACTGAGATTATAGGTATGTACCAGTACACCTGTACTGTTCAGGAGTCTTGAAAAATGTGTTGGTTACTTCTATCCTGGTGTCTTTAGCCTTGAGGAAGAATAAAAACAGGTAAGTTTAGAGATAATCAATCTTGTATTACTAGTTTTTAGATAGACACTTTAAATAATCAATGAGCATTTTACCCAAATTTTAAGTTAGTGGGGGCCTGCCCCTTAGCCCAGTTCTTTAAGTGGCTGCTTCAACCAAGCAGTCAGGCTCAGCTTGCAACTCAAGCCAGCCAAACCTGCCCTGAAGGCATTCGGAGCAAAAAAAAATCCTTCTGCCAAATTTTAAGGTAGTAAAGGAGACACCTGCAGGCCCAAGTAAAAAGTTGATGCTTTTAGCCAAAGAAGCCTTTAAATCCCAGTTACAACTAAGCTTTGGCTCCAACAATTCAACATAGTGCTTAAAGCAGTTGCGAGACTCAAGCTGACCTTAGGTGAACCACTTGCAGCCGCTAATGCTGGGTAGATCATGTGACCATTCTGAGCTTCCATATCCTGTGTAAATGGAGAATGTTAACTCTATTTCATAAAGATTTTGTGACTATTAGATGAGATAGGCACTGTTGTGGTAAATGTTAAGCTAGTATGGTTGTCATCTTTATAGCGTACAGGCTGAGGCTCAGAGGGGTGAGGAGATTTTCCAGTGTCACATTCATAATAAAAAAAGACCCTGGAACTTGTGTCTTCTGTCCATTAGATCTAATGAGAAAGTGAATCTAATTATTTACCAAAGATCAGTTGCTGTAAAGAACATTGGTGTTCCTTAACAACCTCTTTTGATCTAGACCTTCCATAATTTCAGTGCCTCACATCTTAATTTCCCTACCTTAAGGGTGGACCAGGGAAGAGTGCGTGGGAAAAAAAAAAGAATGGGTAGTCCCCCAGATAGGTCGTGCTAAGTAGGATCATTCTGGATCACAGTCTGAGAGCCTCTTCCATTGCCTTTAGTGGCCCTTTGAAGGCCCAGGAGAGTAGCAGCAGCTCCTGGAAGCCTCCTCAGACCCCCTGGCTGCCACCACTGGTCTCAGGCACCCTCCTCTACTCCTCTCTGATCCCTGATTCTGTGACATGGATTTGTCTTCTTCACTGTCACATTTGAATGACCTCCCTAGTCAGGAACCGAGGCTGCCCACATCCCCATGTATGGCCAGACCTGGCTCACGCCCCTGAAGGAATGAGCCTCCTATGCCCCTGCTGTTACCAAGCTTCTCACCGGGGCTCCAGGCCAACTACATGATGGCTTCTAAAGAAAACTCAGTGTCTGGGCAAGCACTTTTATATGCAGACGTGGTTCTGTGGTATTTGGACCCCTTCCCAAAAAACATCACTCCTAAAGAAAAAGAAAAAGCAACCATAGGAGAACGGAGAGAATGTGTCTTTGCATATCCTGGTGTGTTTCCAGAACCTTTTTGTGATGCTTGTTCATATACAGGCCAATTCCTCCTCCTGTGTGTGCTTCCGCTCTCCCTCTGGAGGCTTTGTCTTCTTCAGGTGCAAATTGCTAATCTGTCTAATTCTGTCATGTGACTTGAATGCCAGGGCCTTAACCCTCTTGTACTGTCACAGCCCTCATCAGATAAGAAGAAAACATGATCATGCAAATAAACTATTTACAAATAGAAATGACTTGTGATATTCACATACATGTCTTAGATTAAACTGTTGCTGGAAAACCGGTTACAGGGCCTCGGGGTAGGTGTTCTCTAAGGAATTTGCGGTATGAGGGGGATTTCTTTTCATGTTGATATTGTGTAACAGCTCCCTCCATGCTGACAGAATCTAAACAGAACAAATGCTCTCCCCGAATGCTTTACCTCTTGTTCTCTAGTTAACATGAGCTGGTGAGCAGTGGGCATAGGAGAAAAGTGAAATGTCTGGTGCCAGTGTCACCTTGAGTGATCTCTCCTGTGAGGCTTGCTTCTCCACCTGTGAGATCTAATGCGGTAATCCCTGCCTTGTAGGGCTGCTGTGAGGAGGAGGCAATTGAAGCAAGTCAGTAGGAATGTACTTTAAAAGTACATCACAGGCTGTAATGCACTGTCCAGGGGCTGGCTCTTCCCAAGTGTCTGTGCCTGAGACATGGGCCAGCTGACACAGACATCACAGCTGGTCGGAGCCTGTGAGCGATGGCCTTCCTCCTCTGTTACTCCTCTCTTCCTCTACCTCCTAGGCTTCCCCCAGGTCCCTTTGGGCTAACATAGCTAATACAGGGGTCAGAAATGTGTGCTGACCTATACAAGAAAAAAACATGCATCCTGTCCACATCTCCTTCAGCAGCGAGTGCCTGCACTGTGCTGTATAGACTGAGAACTTCCACATGAATTGCATTATTCACTCTCCCCCTTTCTTAAAAGGTCCCCCCTTTTCATTTTATCATTAGGTAGTAATTAGTATTCAGGGGAAATTGGTCTTAATATATTAAAATTGGTTAAGTGCATTTAGACCTGTACCACAGCCAGTGTCTTATTGGAAAATGTAATTGGGGACTCTGTGTATGTAATTAATTGAATTACAATTAAGAACTTTCATTAAGCGATACACTGGTACATTAGAGCAGTAAGGAAACATGTTTGACGAGCCACAAACCCTGTCTGGACTCTAAGTGAAGGCAGGGAAATTTGCATTCCTCCAGAAGGCTCCTGGCCCCAGACTCTGCCCTGCAGCCCTGTGTAATGGTTTGGTGATACATCAGGTAACATTTCTGCAGTGACAGGATGGGAGGTGGGATTCTGCCAGCATTTGTGCCCCAGTCCATGACTGCAGAGTCAGGGAGAGGCACACCTCAGTATTGATCAGACATTACAGCTCTTAGGAATTTTGCCATATAAATTGTCAAAAGTACCATGTTCCTCAGAAGACCATATATTTTTTCCTATACTCTGAACAGGAACAAAATCACACTGGAGGAAGAGCAAGTGACTATAGAGCAAACCTGTAATGAACCATTGGCCTGGCCTCTTAAAGGGTCAACTCCATCCTCTAAAGGGGATTTGGATTCATGTTGGGCTCCCTAAACACTGACATTGTTACCATGCTGAGGGCCAAGCACTGTGTTGGTACTGCGAGGCGGAGAAAACCATGAACCCACAGTTGTAGTGGTGCCACAGAGACAGAGTGGGTAACTGGGGCCCAGAGCTGGTAAGAGTAGTGGATGAAGCCCTCCTTGAGGACGGAAGAACAGAGTGAAAGAGTTAGAGAAGAATATTTCAAGCCAGGGGACTGCTCATTGGAAAGGTGCCCGGCACACACTGGGATGGACAGACTACAGGGCAGGGGTGGTGCTGAAGGATGTGCGTGAGGGACCAGAGGGCCTAGCATGCAGGGTCTCAGAGGGCCCTGTCCATAATCTACTCTTCTTAGGAACCCTACAAACCTGAAACTGTTGCCTTCTGATCACTTCATAAAGCAAGATTACCTTGATTTATTGAGGGAGGTCTGCAATCTCCATGTGGAAAGTCCCCCAGCCTAGCTGGCTCTGGCTCCAAGAGTTTAATCAATTAAGCACAGTGACAGCAAGGATCCCTGCCCTAGTTGTAGCCTGGCAGGTTCTAGTGAAGGATATATCCTGCTGTGTGATCCTGATGGCGTTAAAGAGATTACTGCGGACGAGTGTGTGTGTTATAGTATATCACCTATTGATCGTTTTTTAGAGACCAGCAAAAATGACTAGTAGCTGAAGGGAAGTGTTTAATAGAAGAGAAGCTTTGGGCTTATGAGACTTTGGGGATTTAAATGGCCTCTGGAAAAAAAGTGTGATAGATGCAGAGCTGAGGAATAGTTTTTCTCTGTGACTCATTTATGTATCCAGCTTTGAGTCTTAGTGAAAGAGTGAGACAGTTAGGCTTTATCCTGATTTCTTTGTTCTGAAGGCCAGACATGATTGTGTTCTTAGATACTATTAATGGCCATGAGGTTGTACATGCCCAGCCCTTTAAAGGAACACTTATCCAAAGGAGGTTCTGTGGGGTTAAGGGCACAGTTTTAGAATTACAGAGACCTGGATTCAGTTCCTAGCTTCTGTTTGTACTGGTTAGGTACTTCGGTGACATCTTAAGCATGTTTTTTTTTTTTTTTTTTTTTTTTTCTCGCTTGTATAGTGTACTGTCCAGCTGGAAAAATGCACTGCAGACATGATGTTCTAGCTGCTGTTGAGGCAGAAGCCCTGCCCGCAGTGCACTCAGTCTGTGGAGGAGCCTGAATGGTGTGTTCAGGCCTGTTAGCCAAGGTTAATATAAGAGATGGTACATAAACCTCAGGTACTTTGTTGGGTAACATAAAACTTCATTGCATCAAAGTTTACAGTTGTACCAAACTTCATTTATCCACTGGCAACATTTATTGAACATCCACTGTGTGTTGGATGGTATGCAGTGGGAGGTAGAATATTCCTGCCTTCAAGGAGCATCTAGTCCACACTGAAACTACAGATACTTCCCACAGAGGGCTGCAGGTTCCTGCTGCAGGGTCAGGGAAGGCTCCACTTGGACTAGACCTTGAAGTATATACATTTGTAGCTATGGAAAGGATGTTCTAGGTAGTATAACCTGAGCGAAGTCCGCCGTGGCTGAAGCAGTGGCTTCTGGGGGGTCTGGGCAGGAGGAGACCTTTGGGACAGGCAGAGTGAAGGAGGAGATGGACCATTGTTCTTCTGCACCTCTTCCTTGCACAGCAGCACTGTCCGTGTATCTGAGTTGGACACCAGCACCACACTGGAGAGCTGCTTCCCCGCCTGGCCGGCATACTTTCCACTATGCCCCTTCATACACCGCTCCAGCCAAGGCAAGCACCCTGCAGACTGCTCTCCCTCCCAGCTTCATGCTGCCCCGCACTGTACATTCCTCTGGCTTGCCCGGCCTGGCCCCTCAATTCAGAATCCACCTCTACCTGAGTTCCTGACACAGAACAGCGCCTGCCATGTGGTAGGTGCTAGGGAACTATTTCCCAACTGAAGGACACTCGACAGGGTGCTGTGGGGTTGTGGACGATGTAAGAAAGGACCACTGATCTTCCAGTTCGGCTCTAGAGTTGGCATAGAGCATTTTAGAAAAGTTGCTAACTGATACAGATGAGTGCTTTTTTAGACTTGGTCTGAGACTCATTAAAGCATAAAATGAATTTTACAGTTCCATGCCATTTCCATCTATGAACACAGGAAATCTGCCAATAGCAGATGAGTTCATCTGAGCTTTGATTTAGCTGTAAGCAGTATTTGATGTAATTAGCCTTGGTCTCATTGCTGACAGCAAACCTGTTCCTCTTAGAGTGTGTGCATAAGCTTTCCAGCTCTGTTTGTTGTCAGTTACACAGCTGTAACTGCGCTTTTTGTGTCCCACGTGGGTGTTTACGTGGACATCAAGGGACTATGAAAATAAGGCATAACAACCAATCAGATCAGCAGTTCTCAAACTTCTTGATGTCAGGGCTTCTTTATACCCTTAAAAGTTCCTGAGGTAGAAGTGTAGCTCAGGGGTAGAGCATGTGCAAGGCCCTGGGTTCAATCCCCAGTGCTAATAAAGAAAAGGAAATTATGGAGGATAACAGTGAACTTTTATTTATTGGACTATAAAAAATTAAAATTGAGAAATTTATTAATGCTTCATAATTAAAAGATTTTATGAAAATTGCATGTTTTTTTAATGAGGAAAGCAGCACTATTTTGTTTTTGTAGATTCCTATAAATATCTAATTATAAGACACCTAGATATTTACATCTGCTTCTGGCTTTGGTCTGTGACAATACATTGTTTGGTTGAAGTATTTAAAACTTTTCCTAATACAAATATGCCCATTGCTCCCTGTACTTTTCCTGCCCTCGCCTGTCTCTGGTGAAAAATGGACAAACCTGGCCACACCTTTGCTCCTTGCTTCCCGCTTCTTACTCCAGAGTGTGGAGCTGCTTTCTCAGGTTCTCTGCTTGTCCCTCCCTCTTACGCATTGCAAATATGCGCGCTCTTTCTCCCAGAGCCTTGTTGTCAGTCCATTTAGGTTCTGGTACTCAAGTCACTATTAGGCCCCACCCCAAAATTTGATCTATCACAATACTGTGAGTTATTGCAGCTCCCACGTTTTGACACGACACATTATGGTAATCCATGGCACATAGAGACATTAACACTCCCGACTTTGACAAAATACATTGTGAAGTCTTTGAAGGCACCATTACAATTTATCTTGTCATTCAAGAGGAGACCCAGTTCAGTGTTAATGTAGATGAACACAGTATGGCTTTTGTTTCATTTAATTGCTTGTGACCTTTTTAATTGCTAATTTAACAAAATACCAAAGGGTTATATTTCAATTAAATTAATGGTCTAGAAAGTGAGGGGTTTTCTGTATGTTTATTTTTAAGGCATTCTGGCTTTCTCTGCTTTTCACTTTGAGAAGATAAAAATGTCTTCTCTTGAATAGAACTAGATGTTTTAGCTTGAAGTTCATAGTACAGTAATAATTTTAATATGATAATGGTGCAGTACCAAGCATCTTTCATGTGTGGCTGGGTTCACCCTTTTTCAGAAGCATACAAACAGTGAAAGTATATACAAGTCATAGAACTTTTCTGGTTCAAAAGCATGCTTTTGATGTAATGCTTTGCTTTAAGTATTTGTTTTTAGATAAAGTGCCTCTTGCATGCACCATTTGTTGGGTACTTCTCCCTGCCATGTACTGTTTTGTTTGTATTTGATGGCTTGTTTGTAAGCTCCTGAGGATCGGGAGCCCTGCCCTGGCCTCACCAGTGCCCTCCCCTGTCTAGTAGCTGGCATAGGGAGACAAGATTGAAAGTTACATGAACAAAAGACATGCTACTCCAGGCAGTTGTACCCCTGGGCCTACTTCAGGAAATGGCCCTGGACCTCCAAGGCCAGCAGTGTTTCATTTAACAGATAACCGCCTTTGGAGTGGGCAGCGTAAGCTAGAGGCTAGAGGACTATTCTTCCCTACTCCCCCAGGTGCTGTTGCCCTTCTGATCATAAAAGCAGACACGCCCCTTGTCAGTGGAGCAAGGCTCGGAACTCACCCAACTATCAGGGGGACCTAAATCCTCAAATGGGATATGAATTTACACTGGCAGAGAGTAGAAGGTCAATGCATGAAGCATTAGTGTGTTGAGCCAGCTCCAGCTATGTAAGTCTTGAACAAAATTAATACAAGGAAATTGACAGGCCTTGCTGGTTATTCCATAGCTTTAAG
Organism: Octomys mimax; assembly: GCA_002564305.1. Lineage (NCBI taxonomy): Eukaryota > Metazoa > Chordata > Mammalia > Rodentia > Octodontidae > Octomys > Octomys mimax. The sequence continues at coordinate 9,680 of NDGM011224687.1, forward strand.
ACCTCTACTAAAATCCTATCATCTCATCTGCCCATTATTAACATTTCAGCAAAATATAAAGTTTTCATTAATCTCCCACAGCAAATTTAGGAGTGAAAACTGGCACTTGTTTGAGCTTTTAGGACTACATTAGCTGGTGTATTAAACAAAATATGTCATTCTTCAGTAGCTTCTGTAAGAAGCTAAATCAATTTCCAGCCATATTTATGCACCACTTTATCTAAAAGCATCTGAATTATCATTTACAGCTAAGATGTTTTATTAGCAGCTAGCATTGAAATTGCTCAGTAAAAAATTATATGTCACGTTATAGTAATTTTTAAATTGGTTTTAATCCAACATCATAAAATGTAAAAATCTTAAGTGTGGATTTTTTTTGTAGTAATTGGCATTTTAGCATAATGAACTGTTACCTTTTTCCAAATCAAATACCTGCAATATTTAAGAAAAATACTAATTAATAAAACAGAAGTCTGGAGCTCATAGCTAAGCTATATCTGATAATGGCGTTATTCCAGAAAAGATGACTTTAACCGACTTATAAAACATTAAGAGATTTTAATATTTTACTAAAACTCCCTATAATTTTCATATATAAAAATTCTCTTAACACAGAAGTAAACATTTTGGGAGTTACATTTCAGTAAAAATACAGGTTGGAGAAAGTTGAGTGATTGTTCTAAATTCTAACTCCTCACCAGCCTCTTCCTACAGATGTGCACATTACTCAGACGACAGCGGTGACTGTGATCATGGCATCTCTGCCCCAAATCACACATGTTGCCAAGAAGGAAACAGATTTACCAGTGGCCTTTTCCGGCATGGAGCACAACCTCACTGTGTCCCAGCAGTGTGATGTTGCTTAAGTCACTCAGCTTCCCTGATTCTCACCATCCTGTGGAGATGACACTTCCTGTCCTCCCAGTACACATTGTTGAGCTCTTGTTTTCTGTTTTGGGTCGGGCTGCAGTGGTAACTGAAGCAGTCTCTTTGCCCACCCTTTGGGAGTTTTCAGTCTGGGTGGCAGAGACAGATAGTTAATGCCTGTGCTGAGTATTCTGAGAGAAGATGCAGGGTGCAGTAGCAGAAAGAGCTGAATCACGCTCGAGGGCTCAGGTCAGGAAGGATGGCTCCTGGGCCATCACTGGAGCTGAGCTCTTCAAGAGAAATAAGGAGATGACCAGGAGGGACTGAGATGGAGAAAAGGGTAACCCAAGCAGAGAGGACAGCATGACAAGATGCTGACAGATGGGACTCTGTTAGAGGCATCCCACTTCCTTACCAAGGGGAAAGGTAAGCTTTATTGAGCTGCTAAAATTGTCCAAGATAGAAATCACTACAGTGTTTGGAAACAGAATACATATTTTCTAATACGTACATTCAGAGTGAAAATATCAGAAATCAGTTTCCGTGTGTTGCCAGGATTGAAACCAGGGTTTGCACAAGCTAGACAAGTGCTCTGCCACTAAGCTACCCTGCCAGCCCAAGGGAACAGTTTTGGAAAACTTTTGCCCTACGGACTGTGAGAAATATGTGTAGTTGTCAGACTGTCCATGATGTTACAGAATTTGCCAATTTGATACCCAATTCTCATCCTTCCAACACCCTGAGGAGCTGTCCTTGGTGCTCAACACAAAGCAGGGGCCCCCTACTCTGGTTGGGTTCTGCTAGGCAGGTGCTCCCTCACCCAGATGGCACCAGCAGTTCTACCTTCAGAAGACCACATTGCAGACTCTGGGAACCAAGAGAAAGTTTGCCTTCGCTTACTATAAGCTTGGCCATGTGACCTCGCTGTGCAGAGCCTCAGAGGAGAGGAGAGGCTAGAGAAAAGTGTGCTGCATTCTGGAAGCCCTGGGAACCTGGGGCAGTCTGTGAGCACCAGTCTTCCTGCTTGTGTCCCGTGTCACATGATAAGAGTGTTTAGCATGTACAAGGCTCTCACTTTGCATTTGATGAGTGAATGAGTGACAGAACCTTTGTAGTGATGAGTCATAAGGTCTTACAATTGGATTGCAGAGGGAGCCTGCGGACAGGAGACCTGTAAGGTGATTTTCAGACATCTGAGGGCCAGCAGGCTCACACACACTGACCAGGAGTGTTTGTGGGGCACCTGGGAAACTCCTGAATAGGTGGTATGGTACGGGGCTTCTTCAGAGTGTGTGGCTTACTTCTGTGGTCAGGAAAATCACATTTAGAAAATCAAGTGTGACGCTTCTGGAGACAGCTTGTTGCTGAGAGCAAGCAGGGGCTTTTCTGTCCTTCTCTGCCACAGAATAGGCAGTGTTTGTGGAATTAATTATTGAATGATTAATATGTTACCATTCTCTGTTTACTGGAATGGCATTATTAAGTCATCGCTCAGCCTTTTCTTCTCCAAATTAAATAGCCCATATTATTTTAATTTATCCCAAACCATTTTAAGCAGACACCATTTGCCAAGCCTCATGTATCTTTATGTGTTAAAGTGCTTGTTTCCTCCCCAGGTTCAAGGGCAGACGGAGTTTTTGAGGAGGATTCACAAATTGACATAGCTACAGTACAGGATATGCTCAGCAGCCATCATTACAAGTCATTCAAAGTCAGCATGATCCACAGACTCCGATTCACAACCGACGTGCAGTTAGGTGAGTGCATAAACAGGCGACAAACCAAACCCTATTATCAGTCAGAGCAGAAACAAGGGAAGAACAGTGAATCACTTCCGTGTGACCTGAATGAGTGACGGTAATCTGTTTCCTGAGAATCTGTTTAAACAATGAAATTTAGAGTACATCTTTTTTCCCACCTGAGTGCTCTGTCTTGTCTTCTTGGTTATGAAGCAGAAGATTGGAAAAAGACCCGATATGAGCCTCTCTTCAGACTACGAGACTGCTGTGGGGCTTTATGATGCTTCCCCTCCTGTAGTCCCCTCCTCATGTGGCCACCCCGCGCGTGGGCACTGCTGTGTACTTGCCCTACCACCTGCCCTGCCCTGCCTCCCTCTCCCCTGCCCTGCCCTCTTCTCCCCTGCCC
>NDGM011224689.1:708-11712 GCA_002564305.1 Octomys mimax
GGAGATGGCTCAGTGGAATAAGCGCTTCCCTGGCAAGCACAAGGGCCTGAGTTCAATCCCCCAATTCCACCAAAAAAAAAATGCAGGACCACATGGGGTTATCATGAATTAAGCTTCAGGATGAGATTGAATGGCCTGGATCTTGGGGTCATGAGCCCAAGAGCTCACAGTTTTTAAAGTTTGTGGGGGAAGTGGCCACTAGACCAGAAAGAACAGTCTGAGGGAATGTCAGGGCTAGAAAAACTTCTAGTACATCTTAGTTTCTAGATGAGGAGGCTGAGGCTGGGAGATCTAGCCAGCACATCCTACATCACACGGGGACTTATTGGCGGAGTTATCTAATGGGTGTGGCCTTGTGCTGACTGCTACCAGTTTCTCCTGATTCCTTCAATCTTGGCTCTTTTTAGGCACCAATCCTGACATATCTGGGGACCCACAGGGCTAGGGAATGAGTTGGAGCTTACACCTCCCAAAGAAATGCACTCAGCCTCAGCCCTCTCCATCTCTCGCTCCTGGGCAGCGGTTCAGCACTAGCACAGCTGGACAGCGCCAACATCTGGGGCTGCATCATTTGGCTTGTGGAAGGTTTCTGAAATGTCTCACAGCTTCAAGAAGCGATGGATCTCTGGTTTTGGTTGTTTGCCTAGGATTTCAGCCAGATGCTAACATCAGGCGGGTGGGCATCGATGTCTTTGGGAGTGGACGTCTGTCCCTCTGTTTGGTAGGGGCAAACAGAAGAGGCCTCATTTGCTACCTTTGTTCTCTGGTCTGTCACCTTCCATGGCAGTGCTTGTTCAGATCAGTTCTTACTGCCTTTTGGAACTTCAGGGTGCTCTGCTGCTTAGCCAGCTGTGCTACTGGTCACCAGCTGAAGTGACAGGTGTCCTCTACTGGCTGACACACTCATCTGACAGTACAAGGCCGGTTCAGACTGTCTCCCTCTCCTGCATGGGTCATGGAAGCGTGTATTGGGAAGTTGGGCAAATGAGATTGAAATGGCCTGGATCTTTGGGTCACCAAATGGCAGCAAGCATCCTTGAAAGATAACATTGTGTGAGCAAGGAAGAAACTTTGTGTGTTAACTCACTAATGTTGGGGTTCTTTGTTAATGCACCCAAATCTTGCCCAGCTCAATGAATGCTCATGGCCTTCATCATCCTCTGAAAGTCATGTCTGCAATCGAAAAGTCTCTAAGAGGCCATCTTTCTTGAAAGCTGTGTTCTCCAATCCAGCCCCATTTCTGGCTCTGTCCCCTGCCTGGGCAGGAGCAAGGGCTCAGAAAGCCCTGCCACCCTTTGGACCTCCACAGTGGCTGCTGGGGAAACATCAGCACCGGGTCCTGAACCTGCTATTAGAGGCAGCATGTGGCACCCTACAAGGAGAGGTAACATTTTGTTTATCTTGGCAAACAAAACCTTTCTGGGTTCAAGCAGAGGGATTCCTGAATTCCTGGATGCCACCTCCCATCTTATCCAATCTCTGCAAATTAGAGACCACATTCAAAATCTTACTCCAGTCTCACCCAGGATGTCCTCAGACACATAGAGCTTTTATGTAAATTATGAAAAGGTGATCCTCTTCCCACCTTAGATTTGGATATTCATAATTTCTGTGAGTGCACTAGGTATAATAATGTAGACTGTCCTTGATAGAGTGGTAATTCCTAAAGCTGTGCTGTACACCTGTACTAGGCAGCCTAGGATGTCACTGTCTCCTCCCAGAGAGCACAGAGACCTGTTGATTCCAATAGGAATAAGGTAGTAGGCCTTGCCCTGTGATGCCAGGATTCCTTTCTGTCTGAACACATGGTATGCTTACAGCTTCCTCCTAGGCGGAACTTGCTGGGAACAGTCTTTGGTGATGCTGTAGCAAACAGAGATGTCCTCCCGGGCTGGGACCTGGGACTGAGCCTGTTGACACTGAAAGAGCTTGTGGAAGGCCTCGAGGAAGCGCTGGGACATGAGGGCGTAGACAATGGGGTTGATAGCGCTGTTCAGGTAGATGCAGAGGCGGCAGAAGAGAAGGAAGCTGAAGTCAAGGTAGGGCGGGCTCAGGAAGGAATTCACAACCACGAGGGTGCGGTAGGGCAGCCACAGCACAGCGAAAAGGACCACCACCACGGCTAGCATCTTGGTGACCTGTCGGGTAAGAGGAGAGAGAGGAACGCACAGGTGCCAGGTGAGGATCCAACTAAGGCAGCCACTGACCATGGTCAGGCTGTGCCAGATGCACAATTCCCTCAACTCTCACCCCCGTCCACGCCCCGAAGACTCCTGTGCTGCCTTCTGTGCCCTGTGGAAGTTACTTTTTCCTGGGAAACTTCCTGGCTCCAATCTACTTCCAAAGCCTTTGGATGGACCTCTAGTTCCTACACAACAAATTCATGAGGCAACTGGGCCCCAGGATTTCTGCCAGTGAGATGGAAGCTGCGGGTGGTGTGAGGGTTGAAGGAGTTCCTAATACAGGCCAAGCACTGACAGTGGAGCCAGGCAGACTGTGAATGGTCCACACAGCTGCTGCCACCCTGAGCATTGTCTCTGTTCTGGTTGCACATACACAGCTAGGCTGGAATCCTGGCTCCACTGCTGGCCAGCTGTTGGGGACTGGGTCAGCCTCTTTCTCCAGCCAGCCACAGTGCCCTCCTCACCCCCAGCCATACACTGCTGTCTGGCCCTTTCCGCTTTCCTGCACCTTTTTTCCTGAGACCTCTGCCCACCCTGGAGCCTCCTTTGTTCCCTTTGTCCTTGTCACCTCCCAGCTCTGCATATCTGGTCATTGCACCTGGACAACCTAGACTACACAAAACCCCCTGTAGGTGGCAGACATCACAAGACACAGGGTTCTTAGTCCCAGGATACCACAGAGGATGTCCATGGAGGGGACGTGAGGGCATCTCAGGCAGCAAGAGGGAGGCAGCGCTTCCTGCTCCTGGGTCCTTCAGAGACCAGACCTTGAGCAGCATGAGCTCACTCATGGAACGTGCATTGCTGACTCGTACTGGTTCTACTTCTCCCCAGACCACTCTGCATCCATGGAGTCAGCTCCAGGGACACCCGGTGAGGCCCCTTTCTCTCAGGAAAGAAGCCAGCCTGGAGCGCTGCATGTACCAGGGCTTCTTCCACTCTGTGAGTTCAGTTTCTCTGAGAGGCCTCTCCAGAAGGTCCCAACTAAGCCAATAAACCTTGGAGCCACTGAGCCATCAAACCATCATGCTCTCTAGGAGCCATGGGATCCCAGGAATTCCCCTGTCACTCTTGACTCCTTATTTTACCAAATTCAAATTTAATTCCATCATTTTAGGCTCATTTGCATGATAAATACTGGAGAAGAGAGAGTGGGCTCTGGAATCAGGTGGCCTGGGTTCAAATCCTGATGCTCGCCTTCACCGGCTCTAGAATTGCCTTGGATTCCCTACCCATAAAACTAGGACAGCAGTGCATACCTCATAGGATTGTGAAAACTCAGTTTGCTAGCTTGACTACAATGCTTAGATTAGCACCTGTCACACACAGTAACTGTTAGCTGTTAGTACTATTATTTTCCACTTTGTGCTTTTTAAAGCTCTGCTTTTCTCTACTGCACTGTTTCCATAGCAACTGTCCATCGTATTCTGTGAGGGTTCTCTTAGCATCAAAGAATGCCCAAGCCACAGACAAGTGCCCTCATCCAAGACCACGATAATACTAGTAGGTACCACGTATGGACTGCCTACCTTGTGAAGCTTGGTACTTTTTACTACCACCCATTTTGCAGAGGAGGAAACTGAGACTCAGAGGGATGAAATAATTTATCTATGGTCACAGAGCAAAGCTGCAAGCCCAGGTTGGCCACCACCAGCTCTGTCTCTTCTAACTCGTTTGGCCCCAGCCCTGCCAGGCTGAACGGGAAAGCAGTAAGCAGAGCAGTCACAGTGTGGCTGGGAGGGGAAGAGAGGCATTTGTCCTGCCTATGCCTGTGGCAGGGCAGCAGTCCCAGACAAATATTTCACAACAGCTCAGCCTCTCCTGCCGCCTCCTGGCTAAACGCTGCCTTCCACTGAGATGCCTGTATGCGGGGTGAACAGAAGGGGGCGCGGTGGAGAAAGTCCCATGGAGGGCTGCTACCCAGAGTCAGGAGAGTGGCACTGAGGGAGACAGGAAGGTGACATGCCAGGCTCCGTGAGTGACTCAGCTAAGAGGTGTCCATTCACCACCACTCCCAGCTGCAGATGGAGGCAGGACAAAGACAAGCTTGGTGTAGGAGCTGTCCAGCCCCATCAGTGCTGAAAACCCTGAGCCTCCAGGCTGTAGGAGTGCGGTGGGTTTCAGGGAGCCTAGGCCTGTGCTTCCCCACCCAGATGCCTTGCTGCATGCCCTTGATCAGTCCTTGTTCCCTATGAGCATCTTCCCTGGCCCATAAAAACAGCTCTTAACTTTCTGAACAGGGATAACACCAGGCCCAGTCACACATCAGGCACAAGGTAAGCTCTCGCTAAATGCTGTGGCTCTCCTTATCCCCATCTTGGGCTCTCAGCTTCTCTCAGTCCACTGAGGCAGCTTTAGTGTCAGACAGTAGCATGGTCTTGAGAAAGTCACCTCGCCTCTCAGACTCAGTTGTCCCATGAGTAGAAGAAAATGAATAACCCCTGTCCATAGACAGAAGGTATGGCAATTTAATAACAATAACTAGGAACAATTGAGTGTTTAGTTGTGACATGAAATGGGCTAGACTTCAGAGAGATTATCTCATTGTTCCTGACTGACAGTACCCCATACAACAGATGAAGAAACTGAGGTTCAGAAAGGCAGGGTGAGATCCCCCAGAATGCAAACCTAGTGAGTGGTGCAACAGGGAGTTTGGACTAAGGCGGCTGATCTTGCACCCCTCTGTTGGCTGAGTAGAAGGGCCCGGTAAGAATCCAAGTTTTACCTGCTTCCGAGAGTTGAGGGCATCCCTCCTGCCTCTGGAGATGAAGCTTCCTTGGTGGGTGGGTACCTCCTGGTGCACAGAACCCGCGAGCCCAGAGTGGCCAGGAGGCAGGGGTCGGGTGAAAAGGATGCGCGCTATGAGCACATACAGCACGGTGGCCAGACTCAGCGGCATCGCGTAGAAGAGCACGAAGTCCAGGAAGTAGACTGGCAGGTAGAGAGAGCGGGACACACGGTAGCCGCATTGGACCTGCACACCATTGGCGTACACTGCCTCGCGCGTGTCCACCAGGAAGAGCCAGAGCACACAGTAGGTGCCTGTAGCCAGCCACACCCACGCTGCAATGCGCTTGGCCCGAGCTACGGTGCACAGTGCCTGTGCACGCAGAGGATGACAGATGGCGAGGTAGCGCTCCACCGTGAAGGCTGTGATGGAGCCAGAGGAGGCATTGATGCCAACGTACTGCAGGTAGGTGATGCCCAGGCAGCCCACGTGGCCAAAGACCCAGCCTCTGCTGGATGCTGCCTCAGCCACAGTGGGCACTGCGGCCCCGAGAAGTACCAGCAGGTCTGCTAGGGCCAGGCTCACCAGGTAACAGTTGGTGGGTGTGACCATGTGGCGGCCCCAGACCACCACAAGAACTACCATGGCATTGCCCACCACACCCACGGCACACACTAGGGGCACCAGTGTCAGAGTCACCACCTGCACAGCCAGCGGAGTCCAGGGCATGGTGCCCAGCCCAGATGCGTTCGCGTGCTCGGTGGAGCCTGTGGTGTTCTCCATGTGCTCTGGCCCGCGCTCCTTAAGGCAGAGAGGAGCTAGGGATGTACTCCGTACCGGGCTGCAAAGGTGCACTTCCTTGGGGGTTGCTGCGAAATTTTCCTTCAGTAAGCTGGAATCCCCCAGCTGAACTGGTTCTTCCAGTGGTTGCAGGATCTAAACTGCTACCTTGCAGGACTCCAAGGAACCAGAAACTGAAGTAAACAGGGACTCACACTCAGTTTTCAAGAAGACTTTTAGCAGTCTCTCCCGGGGTGGGGTTTCCTCCAGCGGTGCATTGCGGACTGTAGGGTTGCTCTCTACCTGCACTGGGCACCTGCCTTCCGCTTCCTGTAGCATCGGACACCCGAGCCGTCTCGCGTCTTACCTCTGCTCCCTAAGTTCGAGGGTCTTCCAGGGTTCTAGAACCCGGCTCAGTCAAGGGAGCGGGCTGTGCGTTTCCGTGGCTGCCTCCGGCTGCTCCTCCCCAAAGCTGCTGTGCTCCCTCTATGGATACCGCCACCTCAGCCTAGCATCTGTTCTCCCATCAGCTTGTGACGCGGCAGCCTGCACACCTGGGGCCAGTGGGTTGTGTGCGACGCGGAGGGAAATGTGCACTGCTAACCAGAGCAGGGTCCTCATTTCTTTTGTGCCTCTTCCCTTCTTTTCTTTCTCTCTTCTGCAGGGAGACCTCCGCTGGGCAACGCTGGAGGAGCTGGGACTGGCAGGATTCCCGACTCAATCTGGTAACTCTATCGTGTTCTCACTGGCAGAAACCTGAGCCTGGCTGTGGACAAAAGGGGAACTGAGGTGTACAGCTGGCAAAAGGATTTGTCCATCTGGATTTGGGCCAGGCCAGTCTCCTCTTAAGCTTGCCATCTTCTTACCACCTTTTGATGTTCTCTTCTGTACCTTTCCCAGTTTTTCAAGAATTGTAAATTCTTGAAGAAAGCACCCCATGTTCCCATTGCTAAGGGACCTCTCCTATCGCTAAGACTGCAGCTCAGAAGGCATGAGCCAGTTAAGATTCTTTAGCTTTCATGGTACAGAAGATGTGGATAATGAAAATTGAATGGATGAATGAGTGAATGAATGAATGAATGAATGAAATGAAGTTTTTTACATTCAATGGAGGGACCACACTAAACTTCAAAATGATATGAAAGCTATTTTCCATGGAGCCTGGTTCCCTGCCTGCACTTAGAAGGAGTTAAGAATTGTTGACCCCTGTCAACCCGTCAGTTATATTCCCTACAAATTATTTGTTTCATCTGAAAAATGAGAGACTCACCTTTATCCTCAGGAGACAGATGGATAAAATCCACATAAAATGCTAGCATTGTGCCTAGCCATGGCAAGGGGTGGATAGACTGGTGATTATAGTTATGGTGAGATACGTGTTTATATCCCTTTCTCTCACTCTTTAACGTCTAAGCACAGTTTGGGCCCAAACTCTTTATCTACAGGTCCTGTCAGTGGATAAGAGATTATTCATTAGAGAGAAATTAGCAAAGGAATATTTGGGAGGCGCCAGCCAGAGTCCAGGACATCCCTATTGTCAGACCACACTGTGTGTCTACATGCACTATCCCCATTTCCTCAGCTCCACCTAGCTAGGTATCATGATTCCCATTCTGTTCAAGAGGATGTTGGTGTTCAGAAAGAATGATCTCCAGTGTCTCTGGTCTCTGAGCCAGAGTCAGGAGCTTTGTTATCATCATTGCTGAATGTCCTGAAGAACAGCACCGTGCAGAGAGATGCAGGGGTGAGGTAAGGACGTGAGCTCCACAGCAAGGCTGCTGGGTGCGAATCCCAGCGCACACACCCTCCCTTGCTGAGGAACCTATGCCCTTAAGCAAGTTACTTACCTGCTCTGGGCTAGTTTCTTTGTCTTTAACATGGGAATAGTAACCTTCCTCTTAGAGCACTGTGAGCATAACAAGACTAACACGTGCAATGCATAAAGAGGATCACAGAGTCAAGCAGGGAGAAGAATCTCCAGTTCCCGACTCTGCTCTCTTTCTGCCCAAACCCAAGCTCTCTCTCACTCAGATCTTTCCAAGGGAGCAGGTGCCAGGGAAATCCAGTGTGTCTCCTTTCTCCAGCTGTGGCAGTGCTCTCTGAGGATAGACTAGGACAATCCTTTGATCCATATTAATCTCAAGTAGCTCCTCGGGCTTTTCCCATGTTAAGCCTGACAGTTCTCATTCCTGCCTAACTGAGCTGGTCAGTTGCCAGCTGTAAGTGACAGAACTTGGCAATGGGTTAAGCAAGCCTAAAGTGGCTCTTGATTTTGTCATGCCTTACCATGTATATCTAGCCTTCCCCATCCTAGGAAGGGAAATAATGATTCACCTAGAGTCATTATTCCTCTCCCTTGCCATTGACATTAACACGTAAGAAGTTCCCATGTCTACATCTATGTTAGTCAGCTTTTTGTTGCTGAGACAAAATACTGAACATACACAGTTTAAAGGAGAAAATGGCTTATTTGGCTCACGGTCTCACAGGGTTCAGGCCATAACCAGTTATCTTCAGACACAGGGATATCTCAACAGAAGAGTGTGGTGGGATAACACTGTGCCCTTCATGGAGCCTGGAAAGCAGATCAGGTTGAAAAATGATTTAGAGAGGAAAGGGCCAAGAGTCAGGTATAGTCCCCCCATGGCTCACCCAGACATACTCATAAGTGTACTTTACTGCTCTGCCAGGAGTCTATTAATCCAGTCAAGTCGACAATCATGATTAATACTCACAGCATCTCAAATGTATCTTAAATTAATCTCCCTTTAACCATTATACTCTTTACCAACACCTTTTCATCCCTAACCTCTTGTTGGGACAATTGCAAATTTTTCCCAGTAAGTCTTTCAGACACATTCTTGTTCTTTCCTTTACAATCCAGTCTCCATGTAACATCAAGTGATCTTTTAAAAACAAAGGTCACTCGTTCTGCTTAAACCCTTCAAGGGCATCTTTTTCACTTACAAAGAATCACAGTTTTCACACAAGCCTTACCCCTCCCCTTGCTCATAAGCCTTCAACCCTAGTTTCTGTCCTTGTTCTTGGGTTGCATGGCACCCTGGGTAGACTAGCATCCTTCCAAACCTTCTGCTTAGACATTAGGTCTTTAGGAATATATGTTAATTTATTAAGATGAGGTCAGCTTTAGGCTGCTTAAGTGCAATATCTCAAGTATGTATAAGAAAAAGGAGTAAGAGATTCAGATACAGAGAGATAGAAGAGACATTCACAAGAAAGAAGACCATATAGAAATAGGGGCAGAAATCAGAATGATGTAGCTAAACACCAAGGATTGCCAGCAACTACAAGAAATTAGGACAGGGCAAGAAGAATTACTTTCCAAAAATCTTCAAAGACAGAAGGCATGGCCCTTTACTTAGGGCTTCTAGGCTCCAGGTCAGTAAAAGTAAACTTCTGTCATTTCAGGCCACCTTGCTGGTGGCAGTTCGTTGTGGCAGACTCAGGAACATATGGCAAGCTCCTTCTTGTCTCTGCCCTTGTGCTGATTTTTTCCTCTATTTGGATCTCTGATCTTCTGGCTGTTTCCATTTCACGCATTCCAGTCTCCATTTAGATCTTAACTCCTCAGAGATGTCTTGCCCAACTTCCCTAGTGAAAGTCGCTCCCCTGAGTTAGTCGGTATCACAATCAATGTCTTGTCTAATTTTCTTCATAAGACTTATTGCTTTGGAGTAATTTTATAGATTTTGGGGGTCAAGAATGGTCAAAAACAGGCCTGGGGAGATAGCTCAGTAGAATAAGTACTTGCCTGGCAAGTGCAGGGTCCTGAGTTTAATTCCTGGTACTGCCAAAAAAAAAAAAAAAAAAGGTCAAAAAATGGAAATTTGCCTAAGGTTATATAACTAAAAACTCAGAGAATTTTTAAACACAGGCTCTCTGATGCATGAGCGAATGCTCATAACCATTATGAAAGGGAGAAATAGAATTTTAGATGGGGTTCATAAGGATGGAGACAGACAAAAAAAAATCATTTACCTTAGTTTTAGTGTTAGAGTATGACAATCACCTGGAAAATAAGGTTAGATTTGTGGAGAAGGGCTGATCTGGAATTAAGGTCTAACTTTTTTTGGCAGGGGGAAGGCCTACAGGGTGTTCAGGGTCTCACTAGCTGGGATTACAGGCATGCGCCACCACGCCCAGTCTCAATTGCCATCTCAGTGTGTGCCTCAAGTGTGGGGCCGGCGTGGCAGGCCCAGGGATTGAACCCCTGGTCCCTGTGTCTGCTTGCAGGCACTTTAATCTGCTGAGCTATTTGGTGGGCCCTTAAGCTTCATATAAGGCCAGAAGAAAGTCTTAGCAGAACCCTCAGGAGCTGTCCTAGGTTCACTGGTAATGAAGAGGTAGGCACTTGGTGAGCCACCTGGGGGGTGGTGCTCAGGGTCTCCAGTCCTGTGTCCCAGATCCTCAGAACCACTCTCAGTACTCCTACCCCACTGAGATAGCTCATTCATCACTGCTTACTTAACTCTTGAATTCAATTTGTTAGTCTGCAAATGCACCAACCATCTGCCTCTCTCCTGCCTCAATCTCAGTCTAGTTGGGAAAAGAAAATTCCCCTTTTTGGAATGTCTATCAGTGAACTTTTAACACATCTCAATCTACTAGAACATGGTAGGATTAAGTGTACAGAAGGATTGGAGAAAAACAAACAAAAAAAAAAAACAGCGTTGATCTCTGGTTTAATTTCTGGGCTTTTCTATCAGCATGAGAAATGCATATTACTGTCAGCTCTATTTGTTTGCTATTTTCAAAAAACTGTAAAGATACAAAACTATTCTAAAATTTAAAAATTTCCCAAGAAAAGGGAAACCTTATTATCTCAATTTATCAAGAAGTCTGGGGTAGGAAGACTGTAAAACAGGTTGAGTCAATAGTTAAATTATATTATCCAACATTCAGATTCTTCCTATCCCACTCCTCATCTATCTTTAGCTTGCTAGTTTTTCCCCTCAGTCAAATCCTCTCATGATTGCAAGATGGCTGCTACAGCACCAAGCATCATCCTCTATCTACCTGAAATTCTGTTCAAAAATATCAAAAATGGTCTCTCCTTTTTTTATCTCTTTATCATGAAGGAAAACACCTTCTTTCAGAAGATGTCCTATAAAGTTCCATTGGCCAGTATTGGATCACAAGCCCTGGCTGCAAAGGAAATGGGGAGATTGGGAATCAGGAATGCCCTTCCTCCTTATTTGAGAATATTGAGAAGCCATCAAGAAATAAAGTCAGAGGGGCCAGGGAGATGGCTCAGTGGAATAAGCGCTTCCCTGGCAAGCACAAGGGCCTGAG
>NDGM011224708.1:5763-20902 GCA_002564305.1 Octomys mimax
GGAGGAGGAGGAAGAGGAGGAGGAGGAAGAGGAGGAAGAGGAGGAGGAGGAGGAAGAGGAGGAAGAGGAATGAGGAAGAGGAAGGAGGAGGAGGAAGAACACAAGGAAGAGGAGTAACATAAGGAAGAACAGGGAGAGGAAGAAGAGGAAGAATTAAAAGAAAAAACCAGAATGTAAAGCAAAAACCAAATACTTCAGATAGTGATACATGATGGCACCTACTTGCAATCCCAGCTCCTTGAGAAGGAGCCTAAGTCAGGAAGAGCACACAAGCTTGAGAGCAGCCTAGACACCCAGCCCGAACCTAAAAGGCAAAGAGCTGAAACTCTCAAAGGTAGAGTGCCCTGTGATTTAATCCCCAGTACCAGAAAGAAAAATTTTTTAAAAAAACTTTAGATGAGCTATTTCATTTGCCCTCTACATGTAGAGCTATACTAGATTCTGGAACAAAAATCTGGTTTTGGAGAAATGTAGGGTTATATACTGCTTCTTTAAAAAAAAAAAAAAAAAAAAGAAGGAAAGTGAGGTTGTGCTCTTTTCCTCAACCAGGTTGTATTCTCTTAACTGAAACTGAAATGTGCATTTCATTATTTAATTTATCAACATTTCAAGTACACTCACTAAATCATAGCTCCATTCATTGGATGTGCCAGCATAATTAATTACACTGTGAAACCTCCTGACAGCATTTTCTGAGGACTGAGAGAAAAAGACTAAGAAAACAGAAAAATCTGGGTCAATTTTCTGTAAATTTATCATACGCTTTTCAGTGTGAGTCCCAGTTTTCTTTCTGGTTGAGTAATCTTGGGCAAGTTGCCTACTGAGTTCCTGTATCAAAATGAGGAGGTTGGGATAGTGAACTTTATCATTCAAGGTCCCGGGAGGAAAGAGGTAGAACATTGAAATTGAATAATTCGAGTTGAGTTTAGAGAAGGAAATTCTTTACCAAGCATGGGCAGAGTAAGGGAAGCACCAGGACGGAGCAGTTCCCTGGGGCTGGTAACCATAGGCCGCCACTAGCATGCTCCCCAAAGGGCAAGACAGGACTACCAGAACCTGGGCGGGGGGCAGTTGACCAGAGATGGCTACCTTGAGAGAGATAGTGACAGTCATTCTAGGGCCTATAGAGGGAATGCTCACCCAGCACCACACTTGTCCCTCCCTCTGATTTCCTGTAATGCCCCCCACTGGCCAACCCAATCGGTAGCTGGAAAGCAAAGCAGCCTGGTAGATCCTCTACCATAGCACAGCCTCTTGTAGGGAGTAGAAAGCAAGGTAGAACCAGGGAGAAGTCCATCCCAGCTCTAGGAACCTTCTTAGGGTTCATTAAATGTCCTGTCTTCCTCCTTCTGCCAAAATGTTGGATGTTGTAGAAGAATGTGTTTTATGAGTAGAGAACATCCTAACAACTTGGAGGAGTATGCCATAAAGGATGTGCTTCAGGTATGCAAAATGTATTGGTAGAATGAATAATGAAAATGATTCCAACTTAGGACTAATACTGTGGAACTGTGATACCATTGGAAATGTGCACAGGCGTGTGTGTGTGCGCACACACACACACACACACACAGAGTCTCTAAGGAGTTTTGTATTTTTTCACAATAGCATGGAATTAATCCTGGGACTTCATCCTTAAGATAAAATCATTAAGCCATCTAGAGGATCATATTGTAATACCATCTTAAAGGCCAAGATCACAGAGCTTAGGTCTGAGAAGCCCAGTTCACCCCTTTATGTTCCTCGCAGGTATAGGGGGGCCTAGCTTGCCAGGCACTCATGCAGCCTCTTCTGGAGTCAAGCTCAGTGCTTCCTTCCCCTCCAGCCTGCTAAAACACACTGCCTTGCTTTCTAGCATCCCCTTTTCCCATCCGTTGTCACTGGTAAAGATTTCAGTGCCCCAAACATAGCAGGCCTTTTAAAGCCCTCTGATTCACCAGGTTCTCTTCATGGATTTCTCCCGCAGCTTCTGTTCAAGGTTTTTTAGCAGTGTTTACCCTCACCATTAACAAGGAACCTGGAGAACTGAAAGCTGGGGAATATTCTCTTTAAACTATTATGGCTATAAATAATAATAAAAACTAATTTACTATTGATGTAGCACCTTCTGATCCAGACAACCTTAAATATTTTATCAAACCCTGTGCAGACCCATAAAGTTGCAGAATCTGCTTGTTACTACTTATGTGAGGACATTGAGACAGTCCCCTCAAACCCCAGCAAGGGGGTTCCTAAGCTGCCTAAGGTCTTATGACAAGGTAGCAGAAGGACCAACACGTTCTTCTGCACCTGCCCCATTGCCCTGTCTCACCTGTGCCAGAATCAAAAACTTTCCAAGAAGAAGGAACCTAATACTTCACTGTGTTGGGTGCCATTTTATCTTGGCAGTAATGACCTTGCAAAGAGGTCCTTAGTGGGCTGTACCAAGAGCTTTGCATGGTTCCTCTCAAAAAGCCTGTTAGCTTGTTTACAAACTACCTGTATGGTAAGACAGAAGGAACTAACATTTAACAATGACCTACACTAGACAGACCAAATCACTTACCATGCCACTACTTTGTGGAATCAGAATTATTGTTTTCATTATGTAGTTAAAACTGAGACCCATCCAAGGCATGAAGAGTGAAGTTGGTTCTATTTTGAAAGCTTGCATTGTTTCCACTGTGTGCTGCTCGCTCGGAGAATGAAAGAGAACACAAGAAAAATTTGGAGATCATCCAGCTCAACCTTTTCTGTGTCCTCACGAGGACCCTTCTAGGGCAGTTCGTTCTGTTATAGGACACTCAGAGAAAATTTTACTTTATTTTATTTTTCAGACAAAATTTTATATACCTCTGTCTGATGTCTATGTCTGTTACCTGGGCTAGGTTGAGGAGCGGAGCTTGAATGTGAAGGGAGACCAGTACTCAAAACAAAAGGCTTGTCAAGGAAACTGGTGGCTACAAAATCTTAGGAAAAAGCTACCCAGAGAGAAGCATTTGAAAATTCGATGGGGGCAGCCTCTCAAGGCCCATCAGAGTGTTGAAGAAGAACGTGAAGGCTGAGGACGCTGATGTTAATCTATACTCCGTGCTATTGACACTTGAGTATATGTAAATCTATCTAAAAGAGCGACTAATCTATGCCTATCTTAATTACATAGAAGATTGCTGGAGAGGTTCCTACAAAAGCTGAAGTGAAAAGTACGTTGTCCACCACTCTTCTTTCTTTCACCTGAGCCCATCAGAAGGAAACACAAGATTCCTTCGCCTGATTTTAAGTTTACCTACAAGGGCTCTTAAGAAATCCTAGTGATCATTTCAAAATGCTCCCAAATGATCTGGCTAGAAAGCCATTTTTAAATTTGGTGAAGGATCTATGCCAACATTACCACTATGAGTTTGAGTTTTTTCAACCTGAACACTTGCTTGCATCAAATTTGCAAGTCACAGCTACATTACCTGCGCAGTCTTGGGTTACCTGACCTTAGCTATGCATGCCCTTCTGTGGCACCTGGATTTTTTTTATTTATTAATTTATTCCATTTTCATTCTTTTTTAATTGTAATTTTTTTAATTTAAAGAGTAAAAACAAAAGCAGAGACAGAAACAGGGTAGCATGTAACTATACATACATTACAGATTTTCAAAACAAGAATAGCTGATTAACAGTGATTGCTATGTTATCTGTTTTTATTGTTAAATCTGTTGCTCAGATTAACAGATATAGTTATGTAAGATGGGACATATGGTTGAATATTATCACATGCTTTCAAGAAATCTTAAAGGGCTGGCCTGATAGCTTCAGGACTGGCCTGATAGCTCAGAGGACTGAAGTGCCTGCTTAGGCAGAGTGCAGTAGCCAGGGTTCAATCCCCAGTGTGCCATGCCGGCCCCATCTGTGGGGCACACTGAGATGGCAATTGAGACTGGGCGTGGTGATGTACACCTGTAACCCTAGCACTTGGGAGGCTGAAAAGAGGAGAATCACTATGGGTCTGATCTACAAAGTGAGACCCTGTAGACCCTGTCCTAAACACACACACACACACACACACACACACACATACAAATTTGTTCTTGACTCTCATTTTCTTTTATTCACTTTTAAAAAAATTTACTTTAAAGAGAGTATAGTAATAATTGATATGACATTAGAAACGATACACATTTAAAAGACCAAGATGACAGGTATTTCAAGCACCATTTTATTATTACACATTGCTGTCCTCAATGTAGTTGCTTAGTTCACAGATAGCAACATAGAGAATTAGTAAGGGTGAGAATTCTAGCCATGAACTACTATTTTCAAAAACCTGATGAAAATTCATAGGTAAGTGGATGCAACTTGACACTATACTCATAAGTGAAACAAACCAGACCCACATGTGTAAATATCCTACTGTCTTACTCGTGTAAGAACTCAAAAGAAGAAATAAAAACAGAAAGGTATAACAGACACAGTTAAATGGAAAGAAACAGAACTTAAAGATAAACAACAGAGAGAGAAAGGAGAAAAGTTAGGAAACAAGGAAGAGGCAAAACCATACATGTATATATACAAGTTGGATAAGGCAATAGTTCTAAGAATTTCCATCAGGTTTTTGAAAATGGTGCCTGGATTTAAAAATCATCTATAAAATCATTTATGAACAGAAGTTACCCCATCCTTGGTCTTATTCTTAGGCTGGACTACTGAACCACAGTGAAAGCATCAGACTTGGGCTAGGAGCTGCTGCTATACTAAGCACAGCCAGGCCCTGGAGATACCCAAGACTAAGTAGGATCCATCTAGGCCAGTGTAAAGCTTCATCCTCAGTTCCTAATGTCTTTCTCTGACACTTTTAAGCAACCCAGATCAAATACCTGTAATTGTGTCTCTTCTCTTCTTAAAAGCAAGGACTATATGTTTTATGTCTCAGTGCAAATCTAGTGGCTATCTCCATGTTCCCTATAGAAAATGTTCAAATGAATATTTTTATTATAATAATGGCATTCATGATGAATGAGAGTGCAGCAAAAAGAAACAACCTAGAGATCAAGGAATTTCTGATTGAGACAGGAGGGTATTATGACTGAGCACTGAAACAGGCCCTTCAGTACCACAACTTGGATTAGAAATGTAGCATATTCTCCCACCCAGATAAAGGATAATATTTTACATGCTTAGCTTTTGATTAATCAGACTGGATAGAAGTTTTGTTTCCAGCTTAAACATTTGTTCTTAAGTGTTTAATTGATTGTACTATTTTTCACTCTTAGAATTGCTGTGAAGTAAGTTTCCAGCATCCAATTCACCTTTAAGGTAATTAAATTAAGTGTGGTTAGTTAAGAGCATTAGGCACCTATGTAACTCTCCTGAGACAAATCTGGCTTGCTCAGAAGAGGCGAAGTTCTGCGTGTTTCTCGTCTTGTCTTTCTCCTAGGTTTGCTGTATCCTTTCTGTTAGTCACTGCCTTCTTTCCTTTCCTGCTGGCACTAACTAATTTGTCAGTTAAATAAAGACACATGTTGAGGGAAAGAAACAACCTGTCTCATAAACAAGCTCAGCTGCTTCCAGGAGAAACTAGAGGGACTCGAGCTCCTTGCTGAGCTGCTCCTCGCTTCAGTTTGCTGAATTGTTCTCCAATTTTGATGGAATAATGTTGCTCATGATATGTGTATTCAGCATCAATTTTAAATCAAAGCTCAACTGTTGGTTCTAGCGGGTGAGAGACCCAAGTAACTTTCCCTACCTGCTGGCTGAATGTGAAATAATGTCTGCTTTCAATAGCAATTCAGAGTAGATGGGGAGAGGAAAGGGTGTGGGCTTTGGAGGGACACAGGTTTGGCTTGCAACCAGTTCAGTTTCATTCATGTTCTAGGCCCTGAAGAAACACTAATAGATCAGACAGAAAAACCTAATTCTGCAAGGGCTCTGAACCTGCTCTCCATCCTAGCTGCATCATGGGATATGTTTCTTCAACTCTCTAAGTCTTAGTTTGCTCATCCATAGAATGGGAGTGTTAATAAGATTACTCACTGTTACATGTTAGCCTGTTTCAGTGTTTGCTTTTGTTTTTCTTGTTCTTGTTTTTACTCTTCAAAATAAAATTATAATTAAAAATAATAAGATTACTTAAGGAACAAAGGAAGATGATGATTATTAAGTATTTATAGAAGACATCTTAATCACGGATCCATGGATCTTCAGACAACCCGAGGTAGGATTCAGAGGCATATAGACTCAGGTGAAATACATTGTATCTTTTTTTTTTACTACTTTTAGCTAAAAATTAGCATTTCTTTAGTTGTGGACAAAGGGAATGAATATTTCAGTTGTAGTCTATGCAATTTTATCAGTAATGGAAATCACCTGACAGTTGTTACTGACACTTTGAAATATTGCCTAAGCTCATCCCTATTTCAAAACTATGGATGTTATTGTATCTACCATGAGAGTCTTATTTAATGTATTCATAAAGAAGCATATATATTGGTATATCATGATTTTTATGACTGTATTTCAGTATAATTTCAGATAGTCATAGTTCAGTATAATTACCTTCCTTTGTGGTTCTGTCTCTTTGAAAGCATTATTCTAAGCATGGGGAGCCTCTACATGTCAATAGACTGTCAAACAGGTACAGGATTTATTAAAAAAAAAAAAATAGAACACCTGACTTAGATGTTGTATACTTTAGTCCTTCTCAAATGTGAACATGTTTTAGCATCACCTGAAAAGTTTGCTAGAACAAATTGCTGTTTCCCCAAACCCTGCCGCCACCACTTCCCAGGTTCCCAATTCAGCAGGTCCGTGACAAAGGCTGAAAATCTGCACCTCTCACAAGTTCTCAGGGCTGTTGAGGCTGCTCATCTAGGAGCCCCACTCGGAGAACCACGAGCCTGAGTGTACAATAGGTATTCAAATGTGGTGCTTTCCGTACTGTCCTGCTGTATGAAGACTGTCAAGTCATTGGAATGCTACCAAATGATTCAGAGCAACCTACTGATGCACTATCTCATTCTTCTAGACAAACTATGCTCAGCTTGGGCTCTTCCTCTGCCTGTGACCCAGGTCACATGACCCTACTGTCTACAATCTCAGCCTGCACCACCACCACCATGTCTAACTTCAGTTCTGACTTGGCAGGGCAATTTAAAAAGCACTTAAATGACATCAAGATATACTTGCTGGAAGCCAGACTCTTAACCCCTTTTTCTTATCCCCAGGGATAATACCTGGCTTTTGCTTTATTCCCTGATGCTCAAAGCCTTTACTTATGTCTTATGTCCTAGTCTCTGTACGACAAGAGCCTGCTGATGCACTCAGGATTTGAAGACATAGCCAGAATATAGTACAACAACTAGGTCTCTGTTACCTGTAAAATTCCCACCTTGCTGCATCTATGAATATCACCTAATATTGGTTTTATTGTTGACATGTTTCTCTTTTCTGGGAACTGCTTCCTCTTCAGAAGCCTGTATTAGTAGCTGTCTATTGCTGTGTCATTCAGGTAGAAATCCTGGGTATTTTCTGTGCTCAGTACCAGGCACAGGTATCCACCCTAGAATGTAGTGCCTAAGGTGAAAGTTTCACTTATCTTAGTTAACTCAACCTGCTGAAGTTTATTTTGAGCCACCTTGTCATGCCCTAGACAGCATATTCATCATGCTTTGCTATGAATATATCAGATTAACATAACATTTTCAGAAAAGTTTGTAACTTATAGAATTTTGAACTCAGCCATTATTAAAGATTTACTTAATATAAGAGGAAAAACTAAGATACAAAGCTTATTTTTAAAAATGCTCAGGTTAACATGAGATGTGAATAATAAATAATTGAAGTCTCTTCATTTTCTTTGTATGTTCATTTGCATAGTTCTGTTCTAGTCAAAAATTCCATCTCTAGGGGCCGGGGAGATGGCTCAGTGGAATAAGCGCTTCCCTGGCAAGCACAAAGGCCTGAGTTCAATCCCTGGTTCCACCAAAAAAAAAAAAAAAAAAATTCCATCTCTAATTCTAAGTAGGCTTTTTTAAAACCTGGATGTTGATCAGCTTGGGGTTCTCCTTTGGCAGATTCTTAGTCCTTTTGCTGTCTTCCCAAAGCCCCATTAAGCAGCCCACTGTCAGTACTGACTTGGCTATTAAGATTCCTTTCTTCACTCTATGAAACCAAAGTAAGTAGCTTAATCAAAGACAACAGTCTTCCCAGATGGAAGAAAACCAGTCTGTGATCAAACAGCTGAACTAACTGCACGTTCTGTTAAGCCTACCTGGGATTCTTACTTCCACCACCCTTCTCTCCCCTTTGAACATAACGGAACTCCATCAAAACTGAGCAATTTCAAGTTGCCTGCAGATGATCACTATGAAGAGGGGTGGAGATAGATCATGAGTAAATTATTAAGAAAAATGCCAGACATCATTTTTCCATCCTTTGCTTTTTCAACCAATCTCAGTGTGCTTGGTGAAATATGATCATGAAGGCTACCTGGATTCTCACCAACGTTGCCTGACCAGAGCCAAGTCTCTGTCTTTGATATTATCAGTCACGCAGGAGGAACTACTTGGCATACAGTGCACCAGTGCTGTTCTGCTCCGGTGCTGCTGTGATTAATTAGACTTTTAGAGAGCTGGTGAGTCATCAGTGCTGGAGTCTCCATATGGGAGGACTAGGGAATGACCCCAGCATTCTACTAAATGCAACAGCATGACAAAATGCAGCTTATCAAACAGGGAGTGGGTACCAGGTTGATCATAGAGATAGATTATGAAGAAGCAAACAACAGGATCTTTTTAGTTGCCTGAAAGGTGGCTGACAAAACTGAGAGGATCCAAATAATTTAATCATTTATGTAGGAACATATTAATAGCATCCACTTTGTCCAGAGTGCAGTGTTATAATTACCTAGAGCTATGTATGAGGCAATCCCTGCTGCTACAAAGATCAGAATGTGGAGAGACACTAGTGTATGTCCATATGTATGAGCACATAGATAATGCTGTTATGAAGGAGCCCAACAGAAAGGGAAAACCTAGCCCCAAAGAGTGAGCGGAACAGAGATGAAAATCTCCAGCCACATTGAGCACCTCTGCCTTTGAAAATGGATGAGATCCAGAAACAAGCATAGGTTTGCATGCAGCCTTCAAGAACAGAGTAAGAGGCACCTATAATCATGATTCTGTCTCGATAAAATGATTTTAGGTCAGTAAATGCACAAGAAATTAAATGCAATAATATTTACCTAGTGACTGGTACATGACAGACATTAACTGCCTCCTCCTCAACCACTGAATTACCTAAAACTCATGGGAACTTGGCATGAACTCCATTTTTCAGATTAAGAATCTAAGCCTTAACTAAATAACTGTGCAGAGTCACAGAGCTGTTAAACTGTGGTTGTTAAGCTACAGGTTCAGGACTTCCTTCTTCCGCAGGTCACCTCTTCTTCCACACTTTGTGGACTAGCCAGTTCAGGTAGGGTCCTTTCTTACATCAAAAGGGTCATAAACAATACTAATCAGGTAGAGCTACCTTTCCTAAAAGCCCAAATGGGGACTCAGAGAGCAATCTTACTTCTTTATTAAACTGCATGCTGTGTCCTCAGCTGCATGAACATGGACAGCTTACCTGGGAGTACAGAGGCCCCTCCCCCTCCTCTCACCTCCCATCCCAGTCATTCCCCTTTGTGCAGTCCGTACCCCACAGTAAGCCTCCAGCCAAGGTCCCTCGTATGGTAATTTGTTTACTTCAGCTCCTTCTGGGCTGTGATCTCAAACTGGAAATTCATAAAAATTCAACTTTTGCCTACTTTTTGATGACTCTAAAGTTCAGAAAGTGAAATTATAGCTTTTTAATTACATCTACTTTCTAGAAACTCAGAATTCATGATCCTGCTTACTGGATGGAATTTTTTCCTCCAACTCTACTGGAAAAGAAATATACTCTGGGTCAGTTCATTGCCATTGTTTTTATCATTATTATTCTCTTAGAATCCCACTTTAGAAAAACTTACATTTTTTGAAATTGCCATCATTTCATTCCATAGGCAGTTGATTTAAGCTTCATTTTTTTTTCCTACTAAATAAAAATTAACTTAAGCTCATTATTGTATTAGACAGTCATTGATTGTACCCACATTGGTTTTAATTAAATGCTACTATTCATTATTTCTTCCTCTGTAATGCTTTTAATTTTCTTTGTTACATAATTTGGAGTAACAGTAATATCAGCAAATTATTCCTTATAAATACTATTAAAAGAGAAGTACAAAACTCACTGTGGAGGCAATTTGAAGGTATTTGCTTATTGCTTTTAATTTACTCTTAGTATATTTATCAGTGAATGTCTTGCCTGGCTCTGCCTTTGCGAAATACAACAGGGCATACCTATATCTCTCTTAGGCAGCTCTGGCTCATGCAGTTAGTGGTTGACTTCAAGACATCATTGATCGTAAAAATGTGCTGACTCGATTGCAATATTGAAGTTATGGCCCAGGTGGTGGATGCTTGAATTTAAATCTGAGAATGTTTCAAAAAATGCCCAGAGAAATTCATTTCATTTTCTCTGTAGCATTTATGAAGCATTTGTTTCATACCCAACAGTCTCTTGAGTCATGCGAATATGTGGAATGGTAGAGGGCGATGGTCTCTGTCCTTGTGTTGCTAATATTCTAAAAGGGTAAGGTGTAATACAAAATATTCTGACCCACTATCTAATAACAAAACAAAATTTTCCATTATGAACCTGGTGACCATGCCAGGCCCATTGTCTGTGAATCTAGACCAACAAAATGGTCTATATTTTATATTGCAGAAGCTATGTAAATGACGCAGCTGAGCTCAACAATATACACATAGTATGTCTCTGTCTCTCAAACCCAGAACAAAAATGGAAAGTAGTGAGCAGTTCAAGCTGTAGCCCAGCTGGAGTCTTATGGAGGAAGCAGTGCATGCAGACAGGAATTTGGCCTTTGTGTGGTAAATAGCTCTGAAGCTGACCAACCAAGACAGAAGGCCTGTCAGGCTTAGCACTTGTAGTCAGAGTTCATATAGGCTAAGCTCCCGCAAACAGAAGGAACCTTAGAAAATGCCACTAACACTATGATTTTGCAACAAGCTAGAATCCCAGAGACAGTGTCTTGTGACCCATAACTGAATCAAACTGCTGCAGGATTGCACCTGGTGGTGGCCTCCAGAAGTGAAGTAGCAGGGGCATTACACACAGCTACAGAGAAGCCTGCTGGGAGGGCAGGACATGTGACCAGATCCTACCACTCAGAAGGAACCCAGCCTCCAAGTGCAGGATTCGCAGCTGTAGAAACAGGCCAAGAAGATAAAACAAACTCAATCACTGGGCTATACATCTGCCTCGGATTAAAGAAATATTTACACTCAGCTGAATAGGCCTTAGAAAATGTATCAGGTGTTAGGATAAGCACCTGCTTAATATGGATCAAGGCTCTGGGTTCAAGTCCTAGCACTGATTTCCCCTGAAAAAATATGTTCAAGATATACTCAAGTAGATACGTGAAGGAAAAAAATTTTTTAAATGTTTCAGAAGTTATTCAACCAAAACAGGCTGAGATAAAATGAGAACAAGTAGATGTTAAAAAAAAAAAAAAGAACCAATTACAAATGTTACACACTTTTTAAAGTATTGCTATAAAAAAGGTATATTGCAGATGTCAGGGTGATTAATAAGTTAGACTTCTCATTTCTGTTATTTGTTCAACCCAAACTGATAGAACCACTATATGACCCTGAATGCCACATCCCTGGCCCCCGCTAGCTAGAGAAGCCACCCTGTAAGCCCATGTGGATGCCAGCTGCCTTGTACCACTTTTTACACGGGCAATTGCCTTGGTAGTGCACATCATGTCATTTCAGTGGGCAGATGGAGAAATAAAGATTTCCAAAAAAAAAATTTAGGCCAAAAAAGGTGTTTGTTTGTTCAAATTATATATATTTTCTCTCTCTCTCTCTCTTGGCTTTTGCCGCAGACCTGACAGGCAATAAGCAGGTAAAGAACAAATGAGAAATATTTAAAAGCTGTGCTAAGAAGCTTCTGCACAAATTGCTGTGCTCTGCACAGAGGGCTGGAGAAGGCAGCAAGGAGATGTGTCGCTACTACAGCCTGCGAACAGTTAGTGTCTCTTTGATCTTTAAAATTGTACCTAGGGCCAGATAGCTCAGAGGATTAAAGCACCTACTTAGGCAGACACAGGGACTGGATTTGATCCCCAGCCTGTGGTGCTGGCCCCACCCCCGGGGCACACTGAGTAGGTGAATGAGACCGGGCATGGTGACACACGCCTGCAATCCCAGCCAGTGCTTGGGAGGCTGAAAAACAGGAAGGATCACTATGAGTCCAACCTGTGTAGTGAGGCCCTGTAGACCCTGTACTAAATACATTAAATAATTAAATTAAATTAAAAAAAATTGTACCTGTATACCTTATTTTACTTTTGTTTAGTCAAATGAACAAAGAGGGAAGATGTTACAATAAAATGTAACAGCTGAATAGAGGGGTAAGTTCTGGATTTGTGTTGCTTGAAGTGGAAAATTAGTCAGTCAGATGGTTACACTCAAGGATTTGCCCATGAGATGCAGAGTTAAAGTTTTCAAAAGTGGTTTAGAAACATGGAAGACAGGCTTAGTATGTGGCCTAATAGAGTAACAGAAGAGAGTGGGGGAGAAAGAGAAAAATCAGTGTTGGGAAAACAACTGTGAGAATTTTCTAGAGCTGAAGGAAAGCAGAATTATTTAGATAAAAAGTGCAAGCCACGGGCTGGGGAGATAGCTCAGTAGTCTGAGTGTCTGCCTAGGCAAGCACAAGGACCCAGGTTGGATTCCTGGTACCACGTGCTGTGCCAGCTGTTACTTGGGCACACTGAGCTGGCCACCAAGACCGGGTATTGTTGTTCGCACCTATAATCCCAGAGCTGGGGAAGCTGAAACAGGAGGCTCGCTACGAGTCTGAGCAGCATAGTGAGGCCCTGTACCAAATATATACAATTTTTAAAAATTCAAGCCAAGTTTGTAGGTGCATTAAGACATATCTATTCTAAAATGAATCATAGTCAAATTTCAGATTATCAAAAGAGTGCAAAGAGAAAAATCTTCAAAGGGAGTAGAAATTTTTCAGTAGAGATTAGCTATCATCAGAATAACATCCAATTTGTCATTGCAACAAAATACTAGAAGACAGTAGTCTAATGTATTCCAAGTGTTCAGGAAAGGAATCGATGACCTAAAATTTTATCATCACCTAAAGGGTCATTAAGGAAAAAGGTCAAAATAAAGGTATTTTCAGACTTTTAAGGCTTAGGATAAATTTTTTGCACGAATTTATAATCCATGTATATCATAAACATATTGAAGGACATGTTTCCTCAAAAACACTAAATCTAGAAGGAAGTACACAAAATGCAAGTGACACAAGAAGCTAATAGCACATAAATCAATAAATGGTGTTAATAAATTTTCCATTTAACATTGATTGCAAGAAATAATTTAGGATATCTTTTAAAAAGTAATGAAAACTCTAAGAAGCAAAAGAAAGCAAATTTAGAGCTAGGGTTAGTGACTACATTAAGCCTGTTGAATTCTATGCTTTGGCAGGAAGAAATACTAAAAAAATTTTAATTTTTCTACAAAATCAATTATAGTTAAGTATGCATATAAATATTTAAGACTGTTTCAACAAATACAAAGATAATCTGTTTCTTCCAAACTAGATGAAGACAAAGGGAATATGGAAGACACTTACTTAACAGAGACAAAAAGAAAAACAATTTAAACAGAAACACTATTTAAAAATTTAGAAAAGAATATTTAGGATGTCAATTGGTAGAATTAAGTCAAATATGTTGGTAATCACAAAAGGGAAAATTGACTATATTTACCTTCTTAAAGAGTGGATTACCATACTGAGTTGAAAAGAAAAACAGAATCTAACTATTACTTACTAGAAGCATAACTTAAAACCAGCTAGAAAGATTAAAAATAAGGTGGAAAGATTTATCATAGACCAAAAGAAATTATTATCAATTAAAATAGAATTTAGCACCCAAAAATCTAACAAGAATAAAGAACAGCACTGGGAAGGTAGGTCAATGGAATAGACGCCTGCCTGCAAGCACAAGGTCCTGAGTTTTAGTCCTGATACACAAAAGAGCAGAACAAGAGACAACCAAATAATAAGTGAAGAATCAAGGAAGAAGATCTAGTAGGAGCAACCTTTTGTGGGCTTAATGAGCATGTTATATATAGAGTAAAAGTTTAGGGAAAAAGTTACTTAGAAGGTCACCTTAGAAATTTAGAGATCAAACAGAAAAATAAGTAATAAGGCTACAGAAGATTTAAACTACAAAACTAACATGTAGCGTACTATTGTGGACCCAGTAGACTCAAAGACACATTGGACAGTTATAAAAATTGGTCATACCTTTATCAAAGGACATCATAGTCCATGGGGCTGGTGTCATCCTAATCTTGTTCTCTGGCCACAGAGCGATTAAACTGAAAGTGTAATAGTAATAAAAGTCAGTTAAAAACAATAACAACATATGTTTGGAAGCATTAAAATTCCCTTCTAAATAACTAATGCATTAAAAAAAAACAATTTCAATGGAAATTGCTAGATATTTAGAAGTGAAAGTCAATAAAAACACTAAACAAAATTTATAATCGCAGAAATCAAATTTATTGCCTTATATACATATTTTAACTTTTGAGGGCCAACATAATGCGCTACAACTTTTTTTAAAAATTAAACTGAAAGAAACAATAAAGGCTGGCCTAAAAAATAGTTCTCTGGAAAAAAAAATGAAATCAGGCGATAAATACAAATACCAGAAAAATGTTTTAATGAATGAATTAAAAGACTTTATGTCAATAACTTTGAAAAAGTGCTTTTAGAAACGGACAAATTTCCAACCATGACTCAAGAAGCATTAGGAAGTGAATAAACTGATAACTATTAATGAAAAGGAATCATTAATCCATCCCTGCTACCACCCCACAAAAGACACAAGACCCAGAGGCTTTTATAAGCAAACTTTCTTAACCCCTGCTAAGAAACTGAAAAGTCCTCACCTTTATAAATTGTTTCACTCTGTGTGTGTGTGTGTGTGTGTGTGTGTGAGAGAGAGAGAGAGAGAGAGAGAGAGAGA
>NDGM011224708.1:20952-34612 GCA_002564305.1 Octomys mimax
GAGAGAGAGAGAGAGAGAGAGAGAGAGAGAGAGAGAGAGAGAGAGGAATCAAATCCAGGTCCTCAAACTTGCCAGGCAGGTGACATACAGCTGAGCTACATCCCCGACTCACTACAGATTATTTCAGAGAATAAGAAAAAAGGGGGAAAGAAGAGCCAGAACTGCCAACTGTCTCAAGTCAAGTCATCCATTCTTTTTAGCACTAGCTAAGGAGTTACAAAAAAAAAAAAAAAAAAAAAAAAACAAGTGTAATCGTTCCCAAACATTCTTACTCAGTTGACTTGATGGGACAAGTCATTTAAGTGGCCAGCATGCTCTTATTACAAAAGACTGTCAACAAAGGAACACTTTAGACCAATTCATTTAATACCATAAGTCCCAAGTCAAATTCTAGCAACCAAATTCAACAATGTATTAACATATGAATTTTGTGGTTAGTGTTTTATTATGTTTGCTAATGTTTATATATGTGTATTTATGTATAGATGGGGCTAGGGAGATAGCTCAGTGGTCTACACACCTGCCCAGCAAGCACAGAACCCCTGTTCAAACCCCAGTATTGCATGCCATGCTGGCCTTGGAAGCCTGGATACACTGTGCTGGCCCCAAAACTAGGCATGGTGGGACACACCTGTAATCCCTGCACTGGGGAGGCTGAGACAGGAGGATCACTATGAGTCTGAACTGTGTAGTAAGACCCTGTATCCAATAGATAGATGGATGGATGAATGGATAGATAGATAGATAGATAGATGTTTGTACATAAATATAAAATGACCTGTCAGGATTTAGCCCGAGAATGTAAGAATTAATTAGATAGTCCTCTAGCTAAAACCTGCCTTATAATAGTGATATAAAAGCATGCCACCAGTCAGAATAATTACCATATCTCTGAAAAAAGCAAACCTATAGGATCCAGGAAGAATATACAGATGTGCTTGAACTAACACAAAATAGTAAAAGCATGATTTGATAAAGCCAGATTGAATACATGGGTGTTAATTAAATTATTTTTGCTATCTCTATATGTTTCACAATTAGAATGTTTTATAGACACACAAGCTCCCCAAGATGAATATAAACATTATGTAGCACAAACATGTCCTAATAAATAAATGAATAATATTAAATTAAGTTAAAATATTATTTGGGGATCAGCTGTCTGAATCACTTGAAAATCTTGGTAAAATAAAGATTCCCATTCGGTAGGTCTCTCAGCTAGGACTTGAGATTAGGTTCTCCCAGGGGGTGCTGCCACTTACAGATGTATGGACCTACACTTTGGGGAGGAAAAATGGTTCTCAAGCCTGGACATACATCCTTTGTAGCATCAACTAGAAAGTTTAAAGAAAAAAAAAAAAATTGTAACTAATCCCAGAGATTCTTCAGTTGATTTGATGGGACATTAAATGTGGTAACTTTTGAAGCTCATAACATGGTGCTAGTGTAAAGAGCTGGTTTAAAGCACTGAGCTAGGAGTTATCTCATGCTGTAGCAACACATACTTAGTCCTGTCATTTGTTGGCACCTACAGCCTACTCTTTGCTCTACTGTTTCTCTTCTCTAAGTGCAAAATTGTACTACTCTTTCAAGTTCACACCTTTTGAGTTTCTTTTGGGAAGGATTTGTTCATTTGTTTTACTTAGCCAACAACTATGTAGGCCTTGCTTAGTAAAAGACAGGGGGCAAATCCCTCTCAGTCATGGGAGGCTGCCATCAGTGCCCTCCTGTCCCCTTCTTCCCTATCAGTATCCTTCCATATACTTGAAACTCCTGAGGAGCTTCCTCCAACAGATTTGAATAACCCGTGGAGTCATCATAGAACACTAAAGGATTTTGTTCTCTAAGGCTAACTCTCAAAACCTGTCTTAGTTGTACCTTAAATCTTTTTTTTTCATTTGTTTTGTTTTTACTGATAGATTTTGCTTTGCTTTCCAATCCGTTCTGCAGCCTCTCCTGCTCTCTCATCAGCTGAAACACGACACTTGTACTTCATTCTGTGGCACAAACAATGCTCATTTCTGTCTGAAGCACCCATAAGCTGCGTGGCTCAGCTGGCCACAGAGCACACCATAAGGCTGATGCCCATCGAGAGCGTTAGACAACAGGCAACCTCTCCAGTGTGTTACCATGCTTCTCTTCTAGTTTTGACCTCTACTTCCCTACTAGTCCACCCTGATTTGATAGCCATAGACATCTTTGTGCCTTAGTCTCTTTCACCTTCAAGAAATGAGATTTATGCCTATATTCCACGTTTACTTTCATATACAGGATCCTAGAGGCCTTAAGAATTAACGAGACTAGAAAATCTCACTGACCACTCCCTCCACTTCATGAAACCATGGTCCTGAGTAGCAAAGTAACATTCCTCAGATCACAACATGCAGTCCAGGGGGAGCTCTCATTCTGACCTGCTGATCCCCAGTCCTAGAAATATCTCTCCAAGTCTAGAGAGAGCATTTATGGCCCCAGAGCTACTGGGGGTTTTATTATCAAGACTGGTCTCAGGCCAGCTCTATCTCCAGAGGAGGCAGTGGCTAGCCAGAAGTGTCCAGCACACTACACTAAAGGACTATACTTTGCCCATTTAAGATCTCTGGCCACAAGGCAGAATAAGAAAGCCACAATTGACTTGATTAGATTTTCTGATAAGCCCACCCACTGTATTCTTTCTTTTAAGGTAGGAAAGACATGGGACAATTAATTAATTTCTTTCTTTGTGGAGAGAACTGAAGCTTAAAAGCCTTTGAAACTCAAAGAAAAAGTCATTCTGTTGCTGGGTTTTAAATAGTACCTTGACCCTCTTTCCTGAATATAAAGTAACCACTATATCAATAGTCCTTCTGTTCACTTATCACTTTTCTGGGCAGAAAAGCTGTGAACCATGTAAAGAGAAAAATGACAGCTGGAGAGAGGAGTTCCAGAAAATCATATTTAAGTTATACAAAGAAGAAAACTTTAGACTCAAAAACTATTAAAATTGAAAAGACCTTAGAGACAGTGGGTCCAACACCATTTTTAGTTGACAAAAATTGAAGCTTAAGGGAAGAGGTTTTGCCAAAATCAGAAATTCCAGAAAGCTCAAGAAAGAAAAGGACAGTGAGCTCAACAGGAACAGATTAATCAGTGAGGTGAGCCTTTATTTATGCAGTATGCACTGATAAGATAGTATGTATAAATTGATTTTTGGTAATATCAAATTATATACAAAGTCTGTTATGGAAGCTTTCAGTTTAGAGGAATCCTATGATAAAAACTGAAAAACCATTTTATTTCCTATTGCTCCTCTATTTTAATTCTAGATTTGTCTACGGAGGAGTCACTTAGCGCTATATACACTGGCAACTTGGTGAATTCTTACCACTGAGTTTCTTTCCTTACTAAGATGAAAGTAGAGAAATGATAAAATAATTAAAGCACTGCACTATACAGAGCAGGAAACCAAGTGCTAGTCTAGAGCTGACTGTAAACCACAATGTAGCGGATGTGACGGGGGTGACGGAAACTGTGGATATCTGCGTCCTCACACACTGTTCCAGAATAATCTCCCAGGCTCCTCTTCTCCAACTACGGAGCTAGGTCCTTGCTAGATAACATACCCTCGAGGTACGTGAGACGACTCAAAGGACCACATGTGAATCTCTTTTCCTTCTTTAGCTACTTAGCTACTCAAAGCACAGTTCCCGGATGGCAGTAGTGAGACTCACTGGGAACTCACTAGAAACGCAGAATCTTAGGAGTCACTCAGACCTGCTGGGTTACAGTCCGCTAGGTCTCTGGGACCTTTGCACAGTGAAAGGGGGAAAATAGCGCTTTAAGATACTTCTTCCAGTTTCCAAGGTGATAGATGACCTAACTCCATGCCTTTCCTAGTTACACTTTTGAATGTCGGGCTCTTACCTCAACCAGCCAGCCTTACCTCTGCTTTCGTTCCTTTGTTACATTGGTCTCTTCTTTGGCTGCTTCGTAAAAGTAAGTGGTAAGTCGTAGGTTGACTGGAAACACCAAGAAATGTCAGCATATCCCTGAGGGAGGAGACAATACAAAGCAGAGACAATAAATTTAAGCAGACAACCACCTAGCACAAGATAGTCTAGAAATAAACAGTCCTTACGACCCAGAAAATTCCCAAATATACCAATCCAAATGACAAATATATATATATATATATATATATATATGTAAAAATTATGAAATTATGTGATTTCATGCTCTGCCTGCATACATATGTTCCCGTCATTAATGCATATTTTTCTTTTTATCACACTGACCGTGTCTTTCGGAACTTGTGCTTATCATTCCTTGTTCTATTTTAGGAAACTTTTCTGTGCTGAAGAAAAAAAAGTTCATTTATTCTGTTTTAACTGCGGTTTAGCATTTAACAGAATGAACAAAAACAGAGGGATGGTTAGATTGGAGGAAACAAGAAGGGCTGTTTAAAAATAAACACATTTTAATTTATGTTTACTGTGTTTTAGATCAGAGTTCCTTTAACAGATTCCAAGAATCCCATGCCCTGTTGCAGATCTCAGCCCATCTCTTCTCCCCCTGAGATGATGCTGTCCTCCAGATTTTCCTAACTTTTTCCAAGGTCACTACCACAGCTGAGAGCTCCTTTACTTGTGGGTGGTGCTAGGAAGACAGAGCACTGGCTACCCTCAGGGTCCACAGCCATGCTGCCTCACACTCCTTTGTGTCGCCCTGGGCTCCTCAATTAAACACCATGCCTGAAAAAGGCTCAACAACGAGGCCCTAGGAGTACACGGAGCCAATGCAGGGCCGTTATTGCTACAATTTATCCTAAAGGAAATTTGCAAAGCCACATGCCGGAGATTTATGGTGTGACATCTAGAGATTTCATGCACTGTATTTCTCATTTATGTGCCTCAATTTAGTTAACAGAAAAGAAGCTTTCTAGAGCAAAACATCCTAAAGCTTTGGTAAAATGGGATATTTAATTAATTCCAAAATCACCAAATGAGTAAAGAGAAAGTTTCAGGCCTACATGTTCGCATGTTGCTGGGCACAGAGCTGTGTACCAAGAGTGAGGCCACAGTTAAGATCTCAGAGCCTGTGGCGACAAATGTGGGAAGCTCAAGGTGGGACCTTTCTTCAGGACGGGGGAGCTCGGTCTGCTACAAAGATGGTCTCCATTCAGGTGACTTCATGGCAGGTCTCCAAGGGCTTCAAGGTGGCTATGGGCCTACAACCCTAAGCCCATCTTTTCTTCCTCCTTGGTATGATGAGGCCCTGTCTTATAAAAGCTGAACTATCTTTCATTAAAACAGTGGGGGACATTAACACTATCATGAGGACACAGGATGTCATGGAACACAGGATGTCTTATTCAGTGGCATTCACCTCGTGAGTCACCTTGATCTAGAGCCCTATACTTTGCAGGGCCAAGGACTAGATTTCTTTTAGCATTTTAAAATCAGTCTCTGGAAACCTACCTTAACAAAAACCAGAGTCACAAGCCAGATGTTTTCCTACCCGCTGGGTTTGCCCATGCCATTCTAGCAGGCTGGCACTCCCACTTTCCTTACCTTCCCAAATCCTTCCTGCCTTCCAAGACCCACCCAAAATGCTTAGGTCCTCCCTGAAACCTCTTCTCAGTTCCCCTCCCCATCTTTGAAGGACCCTTTCTTCGAATATGCCAAGTGCTGAGCTGGAGATGTGGCCCTGTGGTAGAGCAGATGGTTAGCACGTGTAAGCCCAGAGCTTGATCCCCAACACTGCAAAATAGAGGAGGAATGAATATGTTCAGTGTTCATCATTAATATACAGTGGGCATCTACCCTAAATAACCTTGTGGTGCAAATTGATTTGTAAGAGCGAATTGATTCCTATTCTGTAGGAACCCTGAGAGCACGGAGTAAGCCCTTTATTTCGAAGGCCACCTAAGTTTCAGCACAGGATAAGGGGGCAGTGGAAAGAGGCAGTGCCACTGGGGAAAGGTTCTGTCTCGTGTATACAGCGATGAGAGCACCTGCCCTACCTCCCCTGTGCCTCATAGTGAGCATAAATGACTGTTTTGAGGCTGCAAAGCACTTTTTACAAAATAAGGACCATACTAGCCATGTGTACTGTAAAGTTGATTTGTTAATTCATTTTAAATAAAACATGAGTAAGAGTTGTCCCCTCTGAGAAATCAGAGAAAAGAGACAAGGACCATGTTCTTCTGTATACTTATATTCACACGTGTAGTTTGTATTCATGTTCCTATTTGTGATTCTATTACTATTTGTGTTTTTTTCTGTTGGGTCTGGAGCCAAAAGCAATAAACTTGGGAAATTCAAAGAAGCTGAAAGTGACAGTTTCTTTATTTTTTATGGATGGAAGAGAATATATCAAGAGGGGCAGTGCTTACCAGAGCCTAGCCATGTTGAACTCAAGACTTAGGAAAATAATCTTTGTTTAAAATCAATGTGCTACCTGCTCACAAAAGCTCCTGCCTCCTGGCCTTCCCTGTGTGCTTTCCCCCAGCATCTCCAGCTAAAGCTCCAGCTTTCCCATTCCTAATCTTTCTCAGTTACTCTTCTCTCGTTGCTGACACTTCAAACAAAGGAAGGAAAGGTTTATTTAGCTCACAGTTACTGGAGCCTTCAGTCCATACTCAGCTGGCTCCAAGGCAGAGCAGCACATGGCAGAAGGTGGAGGCAAAGAGCAAGAGCTCAAAAGGAGTAGCAGCAGCTCCACCATCTAGCTTCTCTGCCTACCTTACATTGTAATGCAAATTACCTACCCCAGGGCAGGTGTAGCATCCACACCCAAAGCAATCAATCACAAACTTCAGAAGCTGCCTCAAGACTGCATGAGGCTTTGGGGGGACACCTAGACACAAACCATAACATAATCGTATTCAAAGTCAGTGCATGGTTCCTCTCTGCCTACCTTCTGCCTGCTGAGTGACAGTCTGCCCTGAGCCACGGAGCAGCACCTCAAGGCTCCACTTCCTTGTTGCCCCTGCCCACACAGATCCCAGCTTGCCCTCACATCCCTCTTACCCCTCTGTCTCCACCATCTCTGCACCTCAGACACTGGTAGCAAATTAGATCCATCACCCTCAGAACTGCCAGGTCCAGAGCAGGAAGTGCTGGGTCTTAGAGAGGTCAGCACTTTAGTCAATCACCTTCAGGACCAGGGAGTGACCCTGGGTTACTAAGAATCATATACAGTGAGCCTCCGATAAACTGTCACAAGCCTGGGTGGAAGACTTCCTGACTTATACATCTGGGAAAGGAAGACATTACACATGCATGTTAAATATTCTACTAGGCAACTGTAGTTTTTTTAAATTAATTAATTGATTAATTATTTGATACAGGGTCTCACTACTCAACTCAGACTCATAGTGATCTTCCTGTCTGAGCCTCCCCAGAACTGGGATTAGAGGCGTGCACCACCACACCCAGTTTCAGTAGCTGGCTCATTGTACTCAGGGATGAGGCTGAGGCAGCATGTGGTACTAGGAATCAAACCCCGGTCCTTGTTCTGGCCTAAAGAGGAGCTTAGAACACCAAGCTATCTCACCAGCCCAGCAACTATAGTTTTAATCTCACCACATCCTGATCATGACTAGAGAGCTAAGTATTGCCATTTATTTTATGATGTGGAATCTCAGAAAGGTTAAGTGAATGCTCCCCAGACCACTGAGCTAGTGGCAGCCACTTTCTCTTTTATGTGATGCGGCCCCTGCATGTGAGATAAAGGGTCCTAAGCACATCAGTGATGATATTTTTCCAAGCCTAGGAGTTCATTGCAGTCTCTCTGCCCCACTCAAGTCTTCCATACCAGGAATGATCTGCTTGCTCCTCTTCACATATCTAATCCAGATCATCCAGCCTGCAGTGCACAGCTCGAAGCGTCCACATGGATCACCTCTCCACAGGGTTTGTAACCGAGGTATCCCCAATGAGTATTTCAGCCTAGGCTCTTGCGCGTCCTAGGGAATCCAACTCCCCACTGCACTGCAATATACCAGAAGGCAGAGGACAGGGCCAATAAATATGCTGCCTGATGAGAGCCCAGCCGTGGAATTGACCATAATTCTATTATGGACATTTATTTATTGGACTTAGGAGTTTCTTCGGGGCCAACAGGGAAACAATTCATGCACGTAGCCTAATCAGGGCTTATACCATTCTTTGATTTCACTTTATGAAAGGAGTTTTGATAAAAAGAAGACTTGGTGTGAGACTCACTGGAGTTGCTTAGGGACAATGAAAACAGCACTGGCAGGAGAAGGACCTGAGTGAGACAGGGGAGAGAAGGGCTGAGGCTGACTTTGCCCCTTGCCAAGGTTTCCTAAGGGTACCAAATGGGGGAATATAAAAGTTTCTAGGAGTCACCTAGGTGGGTTCCCCAGAAATTATACAAGAATAAAACCCCTATAAGGTCCATGAGAGCCCGCGGTTGTCTTTACAGGACAGAAATCTGTGTCACTCCTCCACTGCAACTGCCACAGTGCTGTTGAGCACAGCAGCCAGCCTTCGATCTCAGGACACTCCAGTCTCACCCGCGATACACATCCACTGACACGGGCGGATTTTGACTTTCCTCCCACCCGGTGATGGCATGCCCAGCTCGTCCAAGCCCTTCCAGGAATCAACTGAAACATAATTTCCTTAGCAACTGCTTCACAGTTTAGTCAGCTGCCGCCAGGCAGAGGCTCTGCAGTTGTTATCCAGTATTTGCCATCATGTAGGATAAGGCTGCAGGTTATGGCAGATGGGACAGGAGAGGCAGGGTTCTCTTCCGGGCTTAGGCCCCAGTGTGCTTTGTGCTGAGCCCTGCCCATCTTCCTACAAAGCCCATGAGAATGCAGGTGATGGCGAGTCAGGTGCCTGGTTTGTGCCTTGAATCTACTCCCATGTACATTAACTGTGGAAAGGCACCCCAACTGATACACGAAGAGTCATTAGTAACAAATGACAGCACATCCCACCACTGATTTCTGCAGGTGACACCACAAGGACTCATACTTCAGAATGGACCTGGGCTCTTTGCGGGGCCCGAGGCTCATTCCCAACCCACACGATCTGTTTTTCTTCCCTATTCTAACCCTTCCCTGGGCACCTCACACATCCTGAGTCTTGACCCACACACCAGGATTTCTTGCCCATCCTGGGCCCTCCCTCAGCTAGGAAGCAGCATCTCCTCTCTCCACCCGGACACGTCAGCTTGGCTCAAAGCAAGCCGCTCAGTCTCTCTTCTGTGCTGTCTACTCCAGTTCCTTGCATAGCACTGGGTATAAGGGGGTATGGAGTTTTCTCTGGATAGCTAAAAGCACACTGTGGCTGTCTCTAGAGAGTGGTGTGTGTGTGTGTGTGTGTGTGTGTTCCTTACTGATACATCCAAACATTTTTTTATTTTTTGTATAATTTATGTTTTCTACAATTATCTTTATCAGTGAAAAAATTCATTGCTTAAAACGATTGTGATTGTTTTACATCTCTTACCCCCTGCTGTGTTTTGGGCTTATCTCAGCCTGAAACCAAGTCATCTTTATCTTCAGAACCCAATACAGAGTTTAGAATCCAGAATATACTCAC
The DNA here is from genome assembly GCA_002564305.1 of Octomys mimax. Lineage (NCBI taxonomy): Eukaryota > Metazoa > Chordata > Mammalia > Rodentia > Octodontidae > Octomys > Octomys mimax. The sequence continues at coordinate 30,507 of NDGM011224708.1, forward strand.
TGTCTGTCCAATGAACAGATGAATAAAAGGACACTTGCATGGAGAGAAGAGGGCAGCATTTGAGTTGGCAACTAAGGACATGGATCTGAGCCTCATCCTCATTACCTGAAAGGCAGAGGACAAATCCTGTCGGTCTCCGGGTCGTGAATTGTTCCCACGGGGCCTTCCAACCATACCCTACCTCCCAGAGTAGCAAGAGCTGGCAGGTGTGCTTTGCCTGGCTACGGCCTGTGCTCTGCTCTCTGTGGCGTCTGCCTGGAGCAGCCTATTCAGGACAACTGCAGTTCATTCCACTGCAGTTGTGGGGCTTCGTGTCACTGGTCACATTTGCCACCCCACCCCATCTGGGACTGTATGGACATACTTCCTCTGTTTCTATGATCCATTTGCCCAGTTTCTCTCCAGGGGCTCAGAGCCTTTCAGGCATGGAGCTCTGTGGATGAAGACACCTTTCCTGGGCTCAGTGCTCTTTGCTTGCTGAGACCCAGCTGTGCTCTTGGCTGTCTTCAGTTTCCAGTAACATTTTGTAGACCTTTGACAACAAGACTAGGACCAAAGCAAGACTGGCCTCTGGCACTCTTCAGTATCTATGTAGGAAGAAGAAGGACTTAGCTACTCACTAAAGGAGGAGACAGGATGACAGTGACAGCTGCCTCCTTCTAGAGCTGTCTGGGAGAGGCTGGAGGGGGACCTCCTCCGCAGACCCCACAACAGCCAACAATGCCTCCCATCATGAACCTGGATGCAAAAGGGGCTCCTTTAGAGTAGGGAAGGACAGATTCTGCCAGCCACATGCTCTGTGGACTCTCGGAATGCGCCTCCCTGGGCCTGCATCCTTACCAGCCAGATGACAAGATTGTTAGCGGAGACAGTTCAGTACAGGGAAGTCTTCTCTTCCTGCCTCCTTTGAGCGCTCTGAGGCCTGGGATGTACCAGAGGCGTGGCTCTAATTCAGAGAAGAAATTTTTCCAGGACTGGCTGCCAGGCTCTGGCCTGATCTGCTGCCATGCTTCTGGGCTTCTTGTCCACCCTTTCCTGCCCTGGCTGAGGCTGGATGCCATGTGTTATTCTCCATGAAGCTACTGAAAGGGATCAGATATCCACAAGGAGGAGCTGACAGCCAAGTGCAGGAGAAATAGAAAGAAGCCCAAGAGCAGGGGCTCTCTACATTAGACAGATGAGCAGGGCGGCATCTGTAGGAACTTGATGGGGTCACTTAGGGCCTCTCTTCAAAACAGTGCTGGACCTGGGTCCTGTCACATGCAAAGCATGGTGGACAGGCCTAACCAGCAAAGCCTTTAACTGCATAACTTAGTTCAGGCTTTTGTGCTCTTCTGTTTTTACCTTTCAACTTGATCTGATCAATCACCCCTCTCCCTTCTTCCATCCCTTTTATTCCTCTGGAGACCCAACCTGAACTAAATGCCTCCAAATCCAACAGAATGAGAAATGAATTCAGGAGGAAGTGTCTGGGCTGCAGTGCTCTTGTCAAGGAGCGCATATTCCTGAATCCACAATTTTTTTTTTCCCAGAGGCAAATAGTCAGATATTGTTACTGTATAGTTGTTCACACAGGATAACTGTGAGTCTGTGCTTGATCCTTGCTAGAGCTCACAGTAGAAGCATTTGGAAAAAGCCACAGACACATATCTGCCTGGAAAGCAGAGTCTCTTCTCTTCCTGTCAGTTACCCCTAGCCACCACTGACATTTCTCCTTCTTTTAATTATCTAAAGTTGTTCATGAAATATAAGTATGCATGGTAATATGGGTGAATTCTTGCAAACTGAAATTATTCATGCAGTTGCTATCCGGACTAAAATGGAACACTACGAGGATCTAACAAGCTCTCCTATACCCCCTCAGTTGTTACAACTCTTCAAAGATAAGCATTATTTGACTCATTTCACTGTAGATTAAGTTTGCTTATTTGAACATTTTCTGTTACATTGTAGGAATAAGCATATGGATATTAGCTACAGAACTTTATGTCTATAAGATATTTCTATTTAGTTGCATGTAGACATAATTTGGTTTCTGTTGTGTAATATTCCATTACTTAAACATGCCACAATTTACCCAGTCAATTGGTTCTTACAAGTATCATTTAGTACACAAATTTGTGCTTGTATTTGTGAATTTTACTTAGAAGACAAAAAAAAAAAAAATGTGTGTCTAGTCAGCTTTAGAAAATATTCCTGAATAGTTTGCCAGAGTGATTGTACCAAATTGTATTCCCTCCAGAATTGTGTCAGGAATATGATCTAAGGGCCGGCCAAATAGCTCAGTGGATTAAAGCACCAGCAAGCAGGCTCAGGGGCCGGGATTCGACCTCCGAGCCTGCTGTGCCAGCCCCACCCTTGGGGCATGCTGAGATGGCAATAGAGACTGGGCATGGTGGCACGTGCCTGTAATCCAGCTCTTGGGAGGCTGTAAACAGGCTGATCACTATAAGCCAGATCTAGTAGTGAGAGCCTGAACACCCTGTAGACCTTTCCCAAAATGGAATTTAAAAAAAAGGAATATGATCTAAATTCTCAACAAATTTCTAGGGTCAGTTTGTGTTTATTTTGTTGCTTTCTTTATTAACAGGCATACAAGACAGTGTTTCCATTTCCCTGATGAAGAGTAAATTAAACACCTTTTATATGCTTATGATCATTTCTTTTGCAATGAACTGGTACAAATTTTTTACCCTTTTATTCTGTTGTATTGTTTTTATTTTTTATTGATTTTAGCAGTTCTTTATACAAATGTAAGCAAGTCTTTGATGAGGTGTATAAATTGTGAGTATTTCTCCCTGGCTATAGCTTGTCATTCCATTTCTTTCCCTTTTAATGAAAAAATGTTTGTAACTTACCAGTTTTTTGGATTCTTGTTAGTGTTTTCATCTTGTTCAAGAATCTTCTGGAAACTTCATTGTTCTTCCTTTCATAAATAGACCTGTCAGTCATTATTTATGTTAATTCATACATTTGCATGTTACATATGTGTGCTGTGCATGGCACAAAGTAGAGGTGCAGACACACTGTTTCACAGACAGGTCCTGCTATCCCAGCGCTCTGTGTTAAAAAGAGTGGCAAACTTTCCTGTAAGTAAGCAGGTGTAAATGTGGTTCACTGTCTGGACTTGATTAGTGTGTCTCTGTCTCCACCTTTGCATCAATACATTCTGTTTTAATTAATGTACCTTTACAGTACAATTTAATGTACTCATATCTGGAATTATCAGTACTCTAGCTTCATTATTCTTTAAGATTATATTGTTCATGCTTAGCTAATTTGCATTTCCATATATATTATGGAATTACCTCGGAAGTTTCTGTATAAAAAGAAATCTACTGAGATTTTTATTTATTTTTTTTTCTGGAACCAGGGATTGAACTCAGGCCCTTGCACTTGCCAGGGAAGCGCTTATTCCACTGAGCCATCTCCCCAGCCCCGAAATTTTTATTTTGACGCCATTGAATGTGAACATTAATTTGAGAAGAACTGACATTCTGACAATATCAAGTCCTCTGTTCCTTTTGCTTAGAATATATAACCTTTCACTTTCATTTCTGTCAGTAACATTTTTAGTGTTTTTGTGTTCTTATTCACATTTTTTAGGCTTATCTTTATTTTTAAGTTATTTTATAAAACTTATTTTTAAAAATTGATTTTTGGTAGTCTAGTATTTTAAAATAGTCTGTTGTATATTAGTTATGTGTCCAAATATCATACCAAATGACTACTGAATTTAGAATCACAATTTGAACTTTATAGATTCTTTCAGATTTTCTATTCCGTTACCTAATAGTTTTATTCTATTTTGTAATTTTATTCTAAATTTTGTAATTTCTTTCCTGCTTTACTCTATTGGCTAAGAAAACTAGTGAACTATGTAAGTGATGACTATGAGAATAATTTTCTCTGGGCTGGCCAGATAGCTCAACAGATTAAAGCTCCTGCTCAGCATGCACAGGGACCGAGATTCAATCCCCGGCATGCCTTGCCAGCCCCAGCCCCCAGGCACACTGAAACAGCGAATGAAACCCAGCAGGATGGCACACACCTGTAATCCCAGCGCTTGGGAGGCTGAAAACAGGAGGATCACTATGAGTCTGATC
>NDGM011224760.1:364-10616 GCA_002564305.1 Octomys mimax
GACCTGGGTCAAGTTTTAGTTTTTGGCATGTAGAGAGCCAGTTTTTCCAGCACTATTTGTTAAGAATATGATTATTGAAGAGAAAGACAGAAGAAGTTTACTCTGGAGAACTTTCAAAGGACTTTACAGGAATCAACTTTTATACCTGGCATCATGTATTACAGTCTTAACAAGAACACTTAGTGCTTAATCTGAATGGAACAATGTCAATAAAATAGGAACAGTTCAGAGAATAAATAAAAATGTCACTGTTAAGTCTCACACTCATTTCCACCTTTGCCCTCAATAACCTGCTTAGTTCTTAACTCCTGAGAGCTAAGCATTATTGGGAGATACTCGTGGCTCCAGACTCGCTTGACTTGCAGGTTTGGTGCACACTTCTCATTTTATTATATTTGGACTTGATTACAAGGATTCAAAGTGTTTATTTTCTGCCAGTGCTTGAAGCACAGCATTGTGCTTAGCATTCCCATTGTAATCCTAGGTGGGGCCTTAGAAGACTACCATAGTAAGCCAGAGAAAGATGGCTTACCTCAGGGACAAATATTATCTCTGCAGTGATAGTGTGGACTCTTGGGGATTAACGATGCCTTGGAAGGTTCAGAAATCCATAGAGGCTCAAGGAAAGACTCCATTCTCAGCACAATGGGCCCAGCTTTTATTATTCCTCAGTAAGAAAGATTGGCTATTCCTACTAGGGCCCCACTGGATCATATGCACAATTGTTTAGTTTGAGTTTAGTCCTGTCCCATTGCTTTTAAAGGCCCCAAAGATCATATTATGCTCCTCTACGTCATCACAACTTGGGGCCGCAAAGTGGAAAAGACAGCGGAGCAGAATTGCTTCCACAATGCGCCACGCAAGAATGTTCAGTATGTGAGAAAGAAATCCTTCCAGAATCTAATTGTTGCCTTGTCTTAGGATGGTCTGCTTTGTTGACTTAAAAACTGAGAACAGGTTAACCTAAAAAGCAAAACCCATGACTTCTGATTCTGTCTTCTGACTGTCCTTGTTGGCAGGGCTCCATGCCAAGACCCCTCACGTAGGCCTAGAACAGCGAACAGCACTGGATCTCACAGTTACGGTACCCTTTGAGAAATGCTTGGCCTCAAGACAAAGTTGAATTTATACATGGGGCTCAGTAAGAAATTAATAACAATACCTAATAATAAAGCAGAACAATTATGCCAGCATATTATAATAAAATGAATGTACTCCCTCTTCTTCATCTTGAAATTTAAGGTGACACAATGCCACAGTTGCCATGGGCAACTGAGACGGAGGAAAGGAAACCAGAGATGTGGTGGCCGACCGTATTCTCATACTACCATTCTCTTACTGACTTTCCTTATAACATAAATTATTTCCTTAATAGTTTTATGGTAATTTGTAATCACTTTGTTTGTTGACTCACTTGTTATGTATGTTTCATAAAATTGATCAGGGCATACCCTAAATTTCCAGTGACAAAAATACAAAGCCTAGTGGCAATCAATATATACTGTGTACATCATAAAGCGATCCTGGCCCATTTTATGTCCCATTTAAGGACAAGCGAATGCAGTTGGTAGTATTTTTTGATGTACAGGAGCCAGCGCTTCTGCTTGATACTGAAAAGCAGAAATGTGCACCGGCGTTCTGTCTCTCAGGAGTTATTTTCCTTTCTATGTGAATTTGCTCCTTTTAATAAGCTAAAAAGTGGTTCTCAATCTTAAGTGCCCATGAGAGTCCCTGGGGAGGCCTGTGAGGTCCCAACGCCCAGGCCATGCTCCCATCAATTATTCAGAATCCATGCACGGACAGTCCTTTGGCAGATTAAGAAGGGCATAAAAATTGAGAACTACTGCATGTGTCTCCAAACACTCAGGTGAGTAAAAGAACAACTCCAGAACTGAGTTTTATTTGGGAGCGAAGGAAGAAGCAAAACCGTGTTTTGAGAGGGCTCATTCGGCATCAGGATGATTCTGCATAGAGGCTGAATGATAGCAAAGAGAACAGCTCCTGTCCAGGTAGGTAAACAAGAGATAAGAGAGACCTATTCAAGCGGCAGGAAGGGCAGGAACACATGGGGCTGTGAAGGATGCACAGCATGCCTTTAGAAATAGCTCTACAGATTCAAAAGATTCGAAAACTGATTGGATGTGAATGCTACCGGAGAAACTCCAGGTCCTTGACAGTTGTGCCTAGCCTGATTCCAAGAGTAATTGGTTACCCACATGTGGTAAATTAACACTTTGAATGACAGTGTGCCAATTTGCAAATTACTTCTTTCGGAGCATTAATGACTGAAGAGTATAATCACCATGGCATTATTTTTATTGGCATTAGCATTAATAAATATTTCATGAGCAACCAAAAATTACAGTGCCTATACTTTGAAGAATATTGTTCCAAAATATGAAATCCAGACCTTAGACTATCACTACTGCCAAAATTTCTCTAAATATTTATCAATAAAATAATAATTCATTTGAGTAGCAGATTAATTGAGCTGAGTTGCAATTATGCTTAATGTTAAGTAGTTTTGTTTATGTAATTATAAACTGGAGAGCTTGAAGAATTGAGCAGCATGAACTCTAACAATAATGTTACTGCAACGTGGAGTATTTCATAAAATCTCTAGGCCTCAGTTGTCTTAGCTGTAAACAGAAGGAAAACAGTATTTTATCCACCTAACCGCAGTAGCCTAAAACAGCTACAGTCTTCATTATTATAAGTTTTCGAGTTTAAACAATATAGAAAGTGATATAGTTTCAATCAGGAGGACTGATGTTCTCCAAGTTGGTCTCTATTCAGTATGATGTACATTATAGGCTGAACATTTTCCTCCAAAATTCCTTTTAGGAAATCCTAGACTTTAAAGCTGGAATACCCCAAGGCAGTGGTGGTGAACCTCCTTAGACAGAAGATATTAATATATGAGTGGTGTTTTTCTCAAGTAAAACTTCAGTATTCAGGTTTAAGGGTTGGCACTTTGTGGTAAATAAGAGGGTTTGGAGTTGCAGTTTGGGCACCATCTCTAGAAGATTTGCCATCATCACAAAGAAGGGCATAAATTGGGGTTATGCCCTTGGGATTTTCTAACATCCCAAGATATTAGAAAACTGGGCCCTTCTCCTCACATGCAAGCTAGTCCTCTTAGAAAGCAGGGCTACTATGTGCCAGCACAGCAAGAAGGTGCCATCTATGAAACATGAAAGGGACCATCACCTGCTGCTAATTCACTAACACCTGAATTTTCCTGTTCTCTAGAATAAATACAAATAAACTTGTACCCAATTTATGATGTTTTGCTATAGCACAACAAACAAAACAGTGTGTGGGTTAGACCAATGCTTTCTACTTATTTCTAACTTTGAAGTTCAGTGTTTGATTTCATGGAATATAAAACTTTTGGGAGAATGGGAATAACAGGATGCCAAAGAAAACTAATGCACTGAATTTGTAGCACACTGAGAAGACAGCAACCTAGACCTACAAGAAAAGGAGGAGCTGCACCACAATCTGTGGGCCTGCTTCATCCGCTGGTTGTACAAAAGTTCTTGAAGCATTGAGATGGTTCAGGGTCTCCCTGGGGTAGTTTTATGAATATTTTCTGATCAGAGTGATTTTGTTGTCATTCACCTTAGGCCAGGCCTTTATTTATTTATTTATTTATTTAATATTTAGGACAGGGTGTACAGGATGTACAGGGTCTCACTATGTAGATTGGACTTGTAGTGATCCTCCTGTTTACAGTCTCCCAAGTGATGGGATTACAGGCGTGCACCACCATACCTAGTCTCATTCACAGTCTCAGCGTTGCCCAGGGTCAGGGCCAACATGAAAGGCCTGGGGATCAAACTCTGTGGCTGCTGCATCTGCCTAAGCAGGTGCTTTAGTCCACAAGCTATTTGGCCTGCCCCTAGGTCTTTATTTGATAAGAATATTTAATATAATTTAGGCAAAGAAAACTTCTCTTAGGAGGGAAATGTGTTTTATATGAAGGTGAAGTGTATGGTAAAGAAGGCACTTTACTTGATGGCATTTTGCGGAGTCCATCGTCACCATAACTGTGTGGATGTGTAAGTAAAATAAATAAACAATAAAGACTGGCAGGCATAGGAATAATTCAGTCTTTCACCTGAAGCTGCTTGAATGCTGTAATCCCAGAGAAAAATAGTCACATCAGCAGCAAGCATGTAGTGAATATTTTCACACCACAGGAAAAGGCTGGACCAAATTTCTCAAGGAATTATGAGGTGAACTAGACAAAATAAGCCAAGTCGTCAAACATCAACAAGACAGGTATCAGTGAACGGTGAGGACCATTTCTTAGACACTTGTCACTTAGGCAAGCAAGTCATGGATTACATAAAATGCAAATGCAAATGATTAGCATCAGACCTTGCTTCACAGAAAGTTTGCTTTGGGCAGGATAAGATTAAAAATAGAATCTTTAAGGGCTGGATACTGAAGTCTTATAAAAATGTCCAAGTTATTTGCAGGAATGGTGTGAAGAACTGATGTCACTAAACTTGGAGGAAGTAAATAATTCTACAGATATTTATTGGGCCCCTATGATTGGCCTTGGAGAAGCTTATGCCCTGGAGAAAGATAAGCACAATTAATATAGCAAAGTAGATGGTATATCAGAAAGGAATATGTAGTAGTGGACTTGAGTGAAAAGCAGGACTGTACAGGCAAATCCCAAGTTACAGTGTGGAGTTGAAGTCATGAGGTACTCCAGTTGGAACTGGAGATTGCAGAAAAGACTTTGGCTTTTAATGGGGTTTTAGGCAGAGAAGTTACATTATTGGTACTGAAGTATTAGAACTATTATTGAGAATAGATGAGATGTTGAAAACGAAACTCTCAAGAGGCTGTGGAACACAGAAAAAGAGGGCAGCATATTCTTTTCCTCTTGCCTGCACTGTAATTTCTTGCCTCCAAATACCTGCCAGTTTCCACTTCATCATGTGTTACATACTCAAAGTAATGCTTCCAGAATTTACCCTGTCGCCACCCAATATAATTGTCTCAGTCATGAGTCTGCAAGTCTGGCAGCAGGATTGGCTCGGACCCAGAAGCCTCTGATTCATAGCTCTTCACCCATATATCTTGGCAGTCTTTGAAAGGTTCCAGTGATTCCTTGGAAACATCTCTTCTATGAATTATGTTTTCTCTTTTCCAGCACCCACCCACTAAAGCAAAGCACACTTCAACCCTTTCCGACTGGGATGGGTGCCCAGACTTATCCCACCCCTCCTGCTCTAGCCTACCTGACTCGTAAGCGTGCTTTCCCCTCCTCCAAAAGGCTTAGAAGCGGTATAAGCACGCTTTCTCTTGGCATGAACGTTCCAGACGTATCAGCTAACAGTTATAGAAAAGGATTGGTAGGTGTGCAAATATCATTCTAAATGAATACAGGGTAAGAGCAATGGATTTTAAGTGATTTAATTTTATTTGAAACAAAAATTATGTTTATTAAAAATACAGTGGTGTGTGTGTGTGTGTGTGTGCGCGTGTGTGTGTGTGGCACGAGGGATTGAACTCAGGACATGAAACTTGCCACTGAGCTGTCTCCACAGCCCAAACTATAGTGATTTGAAGGGTGAGCAAACTAGGAAGAATTTACTTTTTTTTTTTTTCCAAATTAAAGCCCATGCTGCCTTATGTGAGTCATGAAAGCTGTTTCTAGTGTCAGCATTTGCTGCCATTTGTACAGGTCAAATACGTACAGCTTCTTTGCAACCAACAAGTTGGAAATAACTATTAAAGGGCTTTAAAATATCTCTTTAGTAATATAAATTTTTTCATCTTCATAAGGATGGGTGATATATTTATGAAGAGGCTTTTCCCCCAAGAGATTAGTTATAGAGAATGAAAAATTATGTAATTCAAAAATAGGGATTTTTTTTGTCTCCTTAGTATAAGGAACTAAAACAATAAATAAAATCTAAAAGGTACAATGGATATAGTAAAAGGAAAAGGACATAAGGAATAAACAACAGAGATGAGGAAAAGGAGAAAAGATAGGGAAAGAAGGAAGAGAGCAGTCATGAAAGTATGTACCCAGGTAGTTAAGATGATTGTACTGCTAATTTCTACCAGTCTTTTCAAGGTAGCAGTTAATGCTTAAAAGTTTCACTTTGATGAATTTTATATGCTTTATCTGTCATCTGAGCAGCTACATTAAAGACAGCAATGTGCAATGTCACAACCACTCTTGAACATTCCTCGTCTTGCTTTATTTTTGTTATTGTTATTTTGTTTTCTCTTAAATATGTATCATTTCTAAGGTCTTATCTATTAATTTTATACTCTCTTTAAGATAAATTTTTAAAAAATGAAAAGAACAAGGGAAACATTCAAGATTTACGAAACTGAAGAGTTAATGTTTAAATTGTGTGATCAATCTTGCACGCTTATATCTCGTAGTCTACGCAACAAATTTGATGATAACAACCATCATTAATTTCCTATTCTTGTTTTGAAATTCTAGACCATTTTTATTGTTTTATGTTGCTTTGCTTCTGTCTTTGTTCTTGCTACTTTTTTCTCCTTAAAATAAAATTTAAAAAGTGGATATGATATGGCCAATAATTATTGCATAATTAATTTTTTAAATTTTTAAAAACTATTTATTTACTTACTTTTTTGGCACAGGATCTTACTACACAGCTCAGACTCATAGCAATCCTCCTGTCTCAGCCTCCACAGTGCTGGGATTACAGACATGCACCACCACGCCTAGTTCCAGTGGTCAACATGATGCTGGGCTGGCACAGCATGCAGTAAGTGGGGAGCAAACTCAGGTCCTCACACTTGCCAAGCAGACACTTAGACTGCTGAGCTATCTCCCGAGCCCCTGCATAGCTGTTGAAAGAATATTTCTTGAAAAATATTTCAATCCATAGTAAATTACTCATGACTTAAGGTTAAATTTCATCAAATCTAAAATTACAAATCTAGAGCACATTCAATGTCTATTGTCACTATAGCAGCATACCACTATATAACATTAACTTATTATCCTATTGTTGGCAGCATCAGAAGCTTAAAGAAGGTCTTACAGTGCTAAATAAGTATGTTAGTGAGACCATGTGCCATTCTACAAGGCCTAAGAAGATTGACTTGTTTTATTTCTTGGAGCCACTGATGTTCTTTTTCTCACATTTCCTTTGATCTTCAAACCCAATAATGGCTGATCAAGGCTTAATAACATTGTGTTTTTCTTCTACTAACCCTTCCGCTTCTTTCCCCCAAATTTAAAGGATGCTATTTTATTAGAGAGACATGTAGGTAAAACAGGATAATCATCTTGTTTCCAGATTAGTTTATTAGCAAACAAGGCCACTGGCATTCTTAATTTTCCATTGCCATGCAGTATATAATTTGGCAATATCAAAGGTTTGTAGCCAATTATTTTCATATAAAATAACATGTTTTAAGGGTTTAGTCTGTATAAATACTTTTATACATGTACAGTTATTTGAAGAAATGTCTAAAATACCAACATCCAATCTCAGTGACTGCATAACAAGCACTTCCCTTTTTTCTTATAATATTTCTGTCTTCCAAATTCAATGCAATGAGCATTATGATCACATAAAAGGAATAAAAGTTATGGGATGATTTTTATTTCTTATGTATTCGGTACAGGGTCTCACTACACAGCTCAGACATATAATAATCCTGCTTTCAGCCTCCCCAGAGCTGGGGTTACAGATGTGTGCCACCACATCCAGTCTCATGGCTGGCTCAGTGCACCCAGGGCCAGGGCCTGCATGGCATGTGGTGCAGTGAATCGAACCCCAGTCCCTGAGATTGCTTAAGCAAGGTCTGAGTCCATTGAGCTATCTCTCTGGCCCTCTTTCCATGATTTTAAGGTCAAGATTTTCCAGGTTATTTGAGTAAAATGTTCACTGATATACTCCCTTCTCTAGTTTCATCTCTGCTTTCCTTCTGCGACTTTTCCTTTATAAATACCAAATAAACTTCAAGGCCTAGAATCATAAGTGCAAAACTTGCTTGGATCTTGAAAGTTTTGCTTCCTCTAACATTTTGCAAGCCAACCTGTAGCATGAAATCCAGGCATTTGCTTGCGCCTAGTTTTAGAAGCAGGCATTTAATTGCACAGTGAAATTTGAGGTTTTGCCAGCTAGCCACAAGCACCTGCTTAGGCAGAGTGCAGTGGCCAGGATTCGATCCCCAGCACTACAAGCCCTGCCAGCCCTGCTCCTGAGGTGCACTGTGATGGTGATGGAGACCCGGCCTGGTGGCGCGGGCCTGTAATCCCAGCGCTTGGGAGGCTGAAAACAGGAGGATCACTGAGAGTATGATTTATGTAGTGAGACCTTATAGACACTGTAGACCCTGTACCAAATACATTTAAAAAAAAAGAAAGAAAGAAAGCTAGCCACATCATTTCCTGAAACACTCTTCAGTTCCTTTTTCTTTGCAACTGACTAACACTGGTATATCTAATTTTTTAAAAAACACTAGTTGAATTGTGAATTTGAGATTTTAGAGTGATATTGCTTTGGTTTGTAATTTGTTTTCTTTTCTCAATGAAAACTGTTCTGCGTATGAAATTTTTTTTTCCACTTTTTGCCACTAAATGCCTCATTTACATCTGCTTGAGATCTCTCTTCTGTAATCTCCTTTTCCTCTTTGATGGCCCTTCCTTTGCCCCAGGCAATATATACAGTTAGGTCACCTAAAATTGAAAAAAAATTCCCATAACTCTGCATTCCCTTGAGGTCATTAAAAACTTTCATTCCCTTTTTTATGGTCATAATATTCTTTGCATTGAAATTTGGAAAATAGAAAAGGTTATAAGAAAAACACTAAAAATGCCTGGTACCCAGCACAGGGGTTGGCTGCTCACTTTCCTCCTTTCAGCTTCCTTAGGCCAACCCCAGGGCCACCTTTGGCCTCTGCAAGTGCACTCTGGCCCATCCAATGGGGACCCAATGCGGGTCTGGCTTCCTATCACTACATTTAGCAGCCTGGTTCTGATCTGCTCCATACCTAGCCTCTCCACAGTGCTCCACGACAGTGATTGTCGCCTGCTTGTCGGTAAGCTCCTTGGGCATCTAAAGCGTTCCTCTAGCTAGATTCTACTTTTGCTTTCATCTGCTATACCCTCATGCTTCCCAGTGGGGTAGTCATCCTCAAATGTGGCTATGAAAGGCACTTAACATAGGGTGAGTCCTTTACACCTACACTATCTCTGAGCGGGCCTCTTGCATAGGCTCAAGATGTTTACAAAATGAGGAGCCTGGCCCCCTGCTGGGTCAAACTGACACAATGTATCAACCATAATAGGCTTTTTCTACAAGGAACAGAACTGTCCTATGCCTGAGCTAGTATTAGTACCAACTAGACACATGTGAGGATTGGCAATATAAAGCATTTACTGTAACAGAACAACTGAATTTTTAATGGTGCTTAATTTTAATTTAAATAGCTAAGTGTGACTAGTAGCTAAGTACTGGACACCGCTGGTCTCTAAAGCACACACCACTTCCCTCCCCCACCCACCAATAGGAAGGTATCCAGCTGACAACCCTAAGGGTCACCTGAATAGTTTATTTACAATATTGATTCCAGAGTTTTGTCCAGAATTTACCTATTTATTTTAAAGCCAAAAACCAACTGATATAACAGTGAGTATTCTCCCAGAATCTAAAGAGGTGGATTTTCTTTTGCTTTCAAGACTAACAGCGGCAAAGAGAAGACAATAATAGTTTGACCAAAGCTCAAAGACTAGTTGATGGGTGATAAACTGAACTCCTATCACCTACGCCTCAGAGATTTAATGATTTATGTTTTAAATGAAGTGTTTCAAGTGCTTTATTGTTTGTAAGACTCGAGACATTAAAAATTCCCTTTTCAACTAACAATTTTAAACAGAGAACTTAACATGAAACATAATAGAAACATAGTCCACTCTTGTATTTTGCAAACTTACATAAACTATGTATTATGGTTTGTGTCTAGTTGTCCCCCCAAAGCCTCATGTAGTCATGGGTAGACTTCTCGAGTTTGTGATTAATTTATACTCCACTGGGATTACAGGTGTATGCGCTGCTGAGATTATGCGTGTGACTACTACTCCCAGCTTGAATGCAACTGAAGGAAGAGAGACTTCCTCTTGATAGCCACGGTTGCTGCTACTGCTCCATCTTACTCTGCTCTTTGCCGCCACCATGAAAGGTTGCCCTCTGCCATGTGCCACTCTGCCTTGGAGCCAGCTGAGTATGGA
>NDGM011224769.1:736-24458 GCA_002564305.1 Octomys mimax
TATATCACTATGATATGATGTTTTCAGTTCCTCCAGGAAAATTCCCAGTAGGGAGATAGCTGGTTTGGATGGGATTTCCAGTCCTAGTAAAAATAATTTAGTTTGCAAACAGAAATATTTTGTAAAATTTGCCTTCTATAAACTCAACAATGGAGGACTATCACAATTGTGGCCATCTTTTCAGAACTGTGAGATGAATTATACTCATAAACCAAGGGTACCACTGTAATGAAGTGAAATATTTAAAGCAGGACAAAACAGAACTATCAACCACTAATTCTCTGCCCTATAAAATTCATCATTAAAGTAAAGGAGGAAGGAGGGTCAGGGGTATACTTGGCAACACAGTGTTTGCCTGGCAAGTGCAAGGTCATGAGTTTGATTGCCCATACCAAAAGAAAAAAGTAAGGGAGGAACACTTTCTCAGATAAACAAAAATTGAAGGAATTTGCTACCAATAACCCAGTCTTGCTAGAGATGTTCATGTTAATTAAAATTATAGCAGAAACCAATAAAATTGAAAGTAGGAAATCAATATGGAAAGCAAGAAAAACAAAAGATGGGTTTTTAAAGAGGTTAATAAAATGGATAAAAAGGGCCCACAAAATAGCTCAGTGGATTGAAGCACCTGCAAGCAGATGTAGGGGCTGGGGATTCAATCCCCAGGCCTGCCATGCCAGCCCCGCCCCCAGGGCATGCTGAGATGGCAATTGAGACTAGGTGTGATGGCCCACGCCTGTAATTCCAGCTCTTTGGAGGCTGTAAACCAGTGGATCACTAGAAGACCTATCTAGTAATGAGACCCTGAACACTCTGTAGACCCTTCCCTAAAATACAAAAAGATAAATAAATAAAATAAAATTGATAAAATTCTAGCCCAACTAAAAAAAGAGAGAAAGAATAAAAATTGATAGCATCGTAAATGAAAGAAAGGGTATCACCTCAGATTCCATGGATATAATAGTGACTTTTTAGAAAAATAATACTATAAATTCTTCTATTTCCCAAAATTTGACAACCTAGATAAAATGGGCCAATTCCTTGATAGACACAATTTTCCAAAGCTTGCATCATAAAGAATAGAAAATTTGAATAAGCCTGAAACTACTAAGTAAATCAAATGAAGACATTAATACCCTTCCAAAACATAAATCACCAGGCTATTGAATTCTATCGATATTAAGGTAAGAATTTAAACATTCTTCTATAATATCTTATAAAAGCAGAGAAAATAATTTATAACACTCTGCAAGGTCAGCAATATCCAATACCCAAACCAATGATACTATAAGAAAAGAAAATTATAATCAAAATGTAATCATAAACACAGATCCAAAAGTATTCCACAAAATATTAGTAAACCAAATCCATCCAGTATAAAAAGAATTACACCAAAAACAATCACTACTTATTCTATGTATGGGAGGTTTATTCACACTCAAAATTTAATTTCCCCTGCAATCTTCCCCTGCAATCACAGATAGAGTCAAATGACTATGTCAATAAATGTTTAGAAGGGCCAGCCAGATAGCTCAGCAGATTAAAGTGCCTACTTAGGCACGATCAAGGACGGGGGTCGATCCCCAGCATGCTGTGTCAGCCTCGTCCCCTGAGCACACTTAGATGCGACTGAGACTGGGTGTGGTGGCATATGCCTGCAATTCCAGTGCTTGGGAGGCTGAAAATAGGAGGATCACTATGAGACCAAGCTGCATAGTGAGACCCTGTAGACCCTGTATTAATATATTAGAAATAATAATAATTAAATGAAATTAAAATAAAATAAAAGCATACAAAGCATTTGACCAAAGCTAACATGCATTCATGATGAAAATTCTCAACACACTAAAAATAGGGAACTTCCTCTTTGTAGGCAAGAATGTTTAGAAAACAAAACACTACAGCTGGCATCATAATTAATAGGGAGAAACTAAAAGCTGTCCAGCTAAGATCAGGAATAAAGCATAGATATTCCCTCTCACTTCTCCTTTTTGACATCTGACCAGAAGTCCTAGCAAATAGAATAAGACAGTAAAAGAAAATGGAAGTTTTACAGCCATACAGGCCATGAAGAAAGAAATAAAACTCTGCAGATGGCATGTTAATCTACACAGAAAATTTGAAATAATTAACAAAAACCTTGTCATGTTTGTTTGGGCATTACTGGAGACAGAACCTAGGGATACTCTACCACTGAGCTACATCCCCAGCCCTTTTTATTTTCTAAGATAGTCTTGCTGATTTCTCCACTGTTGGCCCCACACTTGCAAATCTCCTGCCTCACCCTCCTGAGTAGTTGAGATTATACATATGGGTTCTGTGCCTGGCAATAAATAAACTTTAGAACTAATGCGTGTTGATAGCCAAGTTACTGCATCCAAAGCTAAAGCACAAAATCCAGCCCCTTTCTAATTTACTAACAATGAACAAATGGAACTTGAAATTTAAACACAGTAGTATTCTTATAAGCACAATAAAAATGAAATACATCTAACAAAGTATGTATGAGATCAATATGAGGAAACTATAAAACACTGATGAAAGATACCAAAGAAAAAGTAAATGAGGGAGATAGTCCATGATTATGAATAGGAAAACACCATACTGTCCAAATATGAATTCCTCCCAATTTGAGTTATATATTCAAAACAATCGGGGATATTGATTGATATAAGTTTATGTAGACAGACAAAAGACAACAGCCAACTGAATCTTTATGAAAAGTAACAAATTTAGAAGGCTAACATCATCCAAATTCTAATGGGATAGTGATACATGAGTGATCAGATATATAGCAGCACAACTAATAGCCAAATCCTGGAAGTGGCCCATATATCCATATCGACAGATAAATGAAAACAGAAAATGTAGTACTTATACATCATACAGTATTATTCTGCCTTGAAGAAAGATAAATTTGAGTCATTTATAGTAAAACAGATGCAACTTTACATAACAATGTTAAGTGAAATAAATCAGACATGCAAGCTTAAATATTGTATGAATTCTCTTATGCAAGAAATTCAAAGTATAAAACTCTTTAAACTCTTTAAAGAGAAAAATAAAAGATAGATAACAGGAAACAGGAAGGTAAATCTTCTAAAATGGGAAGGAAACGAAAAGATAGAGATGGGAAGAGATTGGTGGAGAAAAAATATAAAAAGAATGAAGATGTGTTGCACACGTATCAACTCTCTATGATGAATGTAGTCATCATGTGCGGCAAATGTGTACAAATCATTTTAATAATATAAAAAATAAATAAAACACTTGCATTTAAAAATCTCTTACTGTGTAACTGATATGATCAAGAAGTTGGGAATAGCCAAGAAAGTAGACAAATAGATCAGCTAAACAGCAGATACACGTGAGTATAGTAAGTAGTTTTTCACAAAGGGATGAAAATAATTGAATGGAATAAAAATAGTCTTTTCAATAAACAGTACCAGCATATACATGCATAAACAAAAAGAGAAATGTTATACAAAATGAATCATAGACCTAAATGTAAAATACAAAACTCCTAGAACATAAAAGAAAAAAATCCAGAGCTAGGGAGATAGCTCGGTGATCTGAGCGCTTGCCTGGCAAGCAAAAGGACCCAGGTTCTATCCCCAGTACTGCATGCTGTGTGCAGGCCACTGAAACCAGGAGTGGTGGTGCGCACCTGTATCCCGGTGCTGAGGAGGCTGAAACTGGAGGATCACTAGAGTCTGAGATGTTTAGTGAGACGCTATACCAAATAAATAAATAAATAAATAAATAAATAAATAAAATCCAGAATGACCTTTGGTAATTATGTTTTTAGATAAAACACCAAAGGCATACCCCATGAAAGAAATTATTAATAAACCAAGTATAATTAAAATTATACAGTTCTCTGAGAAAGACACTATCAAAAAGAGAAGACAAGCTATAGACTAGGAAAAAATGTTTATAAAAGACATATCAAATAGACTGCTTTCAAAAAATACATTGAATTCTTTTTTTTTTATTTATTTATTTTTATGCGTAACCTGGGATTGAACTCAGGCCCTTGCACTTGCCAGGGAAGAGCTTATTCCACTGAGCCATCTCCCTGGCCCTACATTGAATTCTTAAGACACAATAATATGAAAAAAATTTTAAAACTGTCAAAAGACACAAACAGTCATACCACCAAAGAAGTCATGCTGATGGCATGAAAACATGTGGAAAGGTATTCAACATCACGTGCATTTAATTTGCTAGCACAGCACTGTGGAAGCACTACCAAAGCAGATACGGCCACTCACCAGAATGGCCAAAACCTAAAAACCATGAAAACGCCACACCCTGATGATGTTGTGAGAGGACTGAAATCCTCCTTTCACCGTGACCAGGAATACAAAATGGCACAGCCGAGTTAGAATGTAGTTTGTCAGTTTCTTACAAGAATAAACATTACTGTACAATTTGGCAGCCGTGCTCCTTTCTATTTACTCAAAATATTGAAAACTTATGCAAACACAAAAATCAGCAGTTCTATGCTTATTATAGCTTTTGTTGTAACTTCCAAAACTCAGAGAAACCACGATACTGTTCAGTTAGTGACCAGGTAAGTAAGCTATGATAGATCCAGGTAATGGGTTATTACTGACCTCTAAAACAAATGAGCTATCAAGCCATGCCAAGGTATGGAGGAAATTTAAGTGCATATTAGTAGGCAAAAGAGGCCAGTTTCAAAAGGAGACGTTCTGTGAAATTCCATGTGACATTATAAGAAAGGAAAAATTATAGATACCATACAAGGTATCAGTGAGTGACTAGCATGCAGAGAAAAAGAGAGATAATTATTAGGCAAGTGGGAATTTTTAGGGCAGTTCTGTTTTGTATGATACTGTGATATCATGCACCTGTCATTAAATGCAGACCCCAGGACCCTTGGGCAAACCCCCGCAAGTTTATGGGATAATGGTTTTGGGTGATAATGACATGTCAATGTAGTTTCATTGATTATAACAACTATTCCCCTCTGGTGCCTGGTGTCAAGAGTGGGTGATGCTGTGTGTGTGTGTGTGTGTGTGTGTGTGTGTGTGTGTATGGGGGAATAATGTAATGCTGTACTTTCTGAAATTTTTGCTCTGAATCTAAAACTGCTCTGGAAAATAATGTTTTAATTTTTAAAAATTAAACAATAATTCCTCAATGTCATCAAAGATCTAATGTTCAAATTAAAATTCAAGTTTTAATTCAAATTTCCTGTGTGCCTCAAAATATATTTTTACACATTTTGAAATCATGATTTAAATAAGAATCACACATGATGTGTCTTAAATCTGAATATTTCCCTTTTCCCTCTTTGTTTCTCTTAACGATGTATTTATTGAAAACCTGTGGCTGGGCGCCAGGGAGATGATGGCTCAGTAGAACTATATTTGAATTTATTGAAACTGTCATTCTTATCTATATTGAAGTTGTCCTGGTTTTTTGCCCTCCAGTTCCCTTAATGGCACTTCATTTATTTGTCATTTCTTGTTCCACACATGGCATCAGCCATTTGCCTAAGCTATGTCATGGTAATTATATTATGAGGTTAGAAAGCACAATTTGCCCACCACCAAAAACATTTATTGATCATTTGAGGACTCTGATAGAATCTGGATTGACATCTTTTTCAAAGAGAAGATACTCTATGAATCATACCAAGGTTGGTGCTACTGTCCCTTCATTTAACCTCTATGATTCTGAGCCAGGTTCTCAGTTTCAAGTCTAAGGGCTGGACAGAATCCCAATCCCTCTCCCAAGAAGGCAAAGTCGCTCTGTGCTGCTCAGAGAGGGGGAGGAGTTGACAGTAGGCAGTGATTTCCTTCTACCTTACTCAGTGCTTTTCTTTTTACTTTACCAAAACTATACCTTTGGCTTTGTTGGCTCTTGTTGGCACGCGAACAGCCGAATTGGATGTGTGTGGGTGGCCATGATTACTGGAGGACCTCACCAGCTGCCATCTTGCTCCACTGATGCTTACCTTTCTCTTGCCAGGTCCCTAACTAAACTTCCAAACTTATACAATGTCTGCATCTGTGAATATGACTCTACCAACTTGAGATTAACAACTCTAATATTATTATGACATAGCAGTATCAATGACAATATGAGTACCAATTTAAGATTATTTTACAGCTTGGAGGTTTTTTGTTGTTATTTTCTTCTATATACTTTTGTAAGTACTTATAAGCAAGTTACCTGGTTTAAATCCATTTGAGCTAATTCCTCTTAATGTAGTTATACCGCCAATACGGTATGTGGCCAGGTCATTTTCTCCTTTTGCTGTCTTTCTTTAGGAATTGTTTACTAATCTCTTTGGTAAAATACATGGTTTCAAAACTATAGCTACAAAGTACTATATATTCAGAGAAGTCTAATTTCTGTCTATTTTATCCTTTCTTTCATATTTGAGTGAATTTGGTTTTACTTTATATATAGAATAGGCATACATATTATATACATATTGTATATATTACATAGCATATATATATATATTCTTACATATAGTGGTATATGAATATATATATATGTAGTATTCTTAATCCTTCTAATGCTTGTTAGATTATAAGGCGTTATAATCTACTTTATAAAATACCTTGGAATAATGTATAACTACATAAAATATTTCTTGTTCCTTTTTTTTTTTTTGTATTTTAGGGAGGGATCTACAGTGTGTTCAGGGTCTCATACTAGATTGGACTTGTAGTGATCCGCCTGTTTACAGCCTCCCAAGAGATGGGATCACAGGTGTGCACCACCACACCCAGTCTCAGTTGCCATCTCAGCGTGCCCCGGGGGCGGGGCTGACAAGGCATTTTCTGGTTCCTTTTGCTAACTGTATAATGCTTTATCATGTAGATATGTACTAATTTCCAACTCACCCCACCTATTTGATGCATATTTGAATTTTTTCAATTTTTTGTATGGGAATAATTTTCCAGTGATTAGATTTATATATGCATCTTTTTCTCTATATATCTTGTTTTGATTGTTGTTGTACTACTTGTAAAGAATAAATAGTCCTCAGAGAGATAAACATGACACTGATAGTTCTGGATAAATCAGCTGCTCAGGTCACCTGACTTGGAATATGCATTCAGCTACTTTCTAAAACAGTGAGGAACTTATTTCTCTGTGGACTTTGGCAGAATTAGGGCACTTGGCAGAGCAAAGGAAATTTAGGACTGGAAATTATACAGCAGGATCCACAAGGAAGATGTAAGGATGGATAACCATCTTCCTTTGTGATTTTGCCTCATTAGAAGATTGATTGGGGCCAAACGTTCACAAGAAATGGTTACTTTGCAAAGAGACTATAACTAGGAGTCAGTCATCTTAAAAAAGTGGCAGAAATACAGTACATGGTGTGGGCTGCTTTAGCACAGTCACAGAGATAACAAGATATCAAGGCTATCATGCTAAGCCATAGGATGAGACTTCCTCCCTCAGCAGCTACTAAGAAACCTTAGCAGCCTTCATACATGGCCTCTTCCCCCTGACTAGAGAACTCTGGGGATCCACAGTTGCACAATACACATAGCAAAACAGATGCTAGATGGGCCATTTCTCACTACTTTAACAATTTCCCCCAAATTCTTGAATAGGCTTTTCAGTGATCAGAAAATGATCATTTTAATTATTACTTTTTTTTCCACTCCAAATTCCAACTTCAAATGCATCTCTATTAAGAAAAGATCAGATAAGGAGGTAAAGTAAGGTCAGTTACCTCTCCCAATCTCTGCCTGATACAGCCCTGTGGGAATTTAATTTAATTTCATCCCCCCCAACCAAAAAAAAAAAAAAATGAAAGGAGGACAGATTGGCAAAAAGAAAAGAAAGTAAACAAGAAGAAAGTGGTGTGGAAATGAAAAAATGGATTCCAAGCTTGTAATCAAAGAATGGAACACGGAAGCATTCCTTTCTGAGGTGAACTAAACTGGAAAACCAGATTCTTAACCAAGGCCACTGCCTGCAAGGTGATCTGTTTTCCCATTCTTGGCATTCTGTCCGGCAGAAGCTCACGGCTGCCTTTCAGGACTCAATGTAAACATGAGACATATCCCTACTCTCTGCTAATTTATGGACATTCTAAACTATAGTTGATTCCAGCATAGCTGAGTTTAAATTCTATGGGATGTTCAGCTATGCTGTTGTCATGGCAACCATCACATTATAAACCTGGGCACTCAGGGGAAATGTGGATCACATCTGGAAGGAAGAGTATACTTGACAGGAAAAGTTCAGCCTTTTAGACTGGGCTGACTGATGGGGGAGGTACACAGGAGTGGGTAACGGGGTGAAGACAGAGGGAACCCTTTAAATATCCTCCCCCAAGAGACAAAAAGGTTTAGGTTTCATCTCTGCAGAAAATCGATCCTTAAGAGTTGCTAACCTCTCTCCTCACCAACCCATGAACTCCAAGTGCCTCAATTCCCCTCTTGACGCCCTGAAAATGCATCCTCTTTCTTCTTCACTATTTTGGGCTCTTTCTGGGAAATGCCTGGGAAACCCGAGGCTTCAGCCAGACCTGTCTACTCAATGACCTCCAAACTTTGCTTGCTGGCTTCCACATCAGATTTGGGTCTTTCTTTGACCCACATTACTTTCTCAGCTTCTCTCTGCTGATCACCTTCCAAACAAAGGGGAGTACTCTCCTTCCTCCTCACAGATCAGTTCTACATGTGACAGGAACCCTGGTTACACGTGCATTGCCACCATGTGTGTTTGAAAACCTCTCACAACTTTTTTTGCCTTCCTGGGCAAGATAAGGAACTGTGGGCCAGGTGTGAACTTCTGAGACAGCTGCTTAGGGTGGCCATCGCTGTGTGAGGCAGCCCCCTTCCCCTCTGGCTGCATCCTCAGCAACATGCTCAGGGACAAGCACTAATCACCCCGTATTACCTCAGGGCTTCTCTCCATTGGCATGGATCCTCACCAGGCCCCTCTGACTCCCTGCCTGCCTTACTCTTCCCCATGCATTTTTGCATGGCTCATTTCTTATTTTTCAGGATGAAAGATGTCATCTCCTCACCAGAATCCTCCTCCTGTTTTCCAATCTAAACACTCCAGACAATCTAGCGCATCACTCTGTTATGGTGTCATTGTTGCTGTTGCTGTTGTTGTGACATGAAAACACCAATGTTTCCTTGTATACTGTTGCATTGTTTCTTTCTCTGTTGGGAGCCATGGAAGCAGGAGATTGGTCAACTTTGTGAAAGCTGAACTAGGCCTATAAGTCTAAAGCAGACAAGCTACCTCAGTCCTGAAATAAACATCTTGACTGGTTAATGCCAGCTAATAGTCACTAGGCAACCTGGTGTCATGTGTTACTAACTTTGCAAAGGTATAAATAAATGTCCATACTGTTGTTCTGGGAATTGTGTTGCCAACCAGGCAAATGGGCTCCCACCTGACCCAGCTCATGTCTTCTTGTCTAGCTTTTCCTCATTCCTGCTGCCATTTCTCTCCAGATACAACATATCACACTGAGAGAACAACAGATCCCCACAGTTATCTCTGTTTCTTCTCCATAGTGCAAGACTCATAAAAGAAAGGAGCTTTTCTGTCTTGCTTACAGCTTGCCCCTTGAAATAGCATTGGGTCTCTATTACATTATCAGTAAGTACTTCATGATAAATAAGTGGATGTGTGTTCTTAAAAAGTAGTTGTGAGTTTTCTTGAATCATTCCACCTTTTCACTTGCAAAATAAGGAACAACCTTGTTTAATCCATCTTATAAGTTTTGGCTGCTTCGTCACTATTTAGAAGGGAAAAAAGACCACTGCAATAGCATTCGCAGAGCTCTTAACCCAGGCTTTTTATCCAGCTGCCTGTCTAAGCCACCTCCTTCCGCAGACATGACCTAATTAATGAATTTGTCAGAGCCCAAAATGTAGCCAACTTCAAAAATTTTTAAAGCCTTGCAGATGTTCTCTAAGTATCTTCATAAGGTGTCATCACACATCATTATCTAATCTCCTGGGGATCCTAGGAAGTAGGAATTCCATGACAGAAAATAGAAGCAGAGCCCTAAGAGTTTAATTTTTCAGGTCACATGAGTAGTATGTGTCATACCTGCTTTCAAATCCAGGTCTGTAGATTTCATATAAATCATGTTGCCTCCAGATCTTCTGAAACCAATTTCTATGAGGCAGTGGCCCCAGCCTGGGAGATGGGAACACCCTTGAGCAGTACCTGGGTGATCTCTCCTAGGCTTACCATTCACTGGCCCTATGACCTTAAGCAATTGTCCCTCTATAAATGAGGGTTAGCAAACACACTGCCCAAGGCAGCGTCTTGGGCGATGCTGCTGAGCATACAAATGACAACTAACTGGCTCTGCTCACACTTTTGCTTCATTTACTCTAGAATTTACTGAAGAAAGGGAGGAATCACAAGGAAAAACTCAATGAAGTCATAGGTTGGGGAAGGCCAGTGGAGAGAGGTAGTGATATGCAACCGCTGCCCCAGGAAGAAAGAAGAGGTAAATAGCAACTGGTGCCCAGTGCTACAATTTAGAATGAAAGGTCCCTTAAAGGCTGATGCATTATAGAGGCTTTCTCCCAGGCCCTTGGCACCACTGGGAGGTGGGAGAACTTATTCAAGGTGAGACATAATGGAAAGAAGTTAGATCATTGAAGGTTGCCCTCAAAGGTGACACTGGGACCTTACCCCCTCTTCTTCCCCTTTCTTTGCTTGCCATGAAGTATTTAGTCTTCTGCATCACACACTCCCGCCATGAAATTCAAGGCTGTGATAGACCACTCCCCAATGCTCCTGGACTAAAATACCTGCAACTATGAGCCAAGTAAACCATTTCTTCTTTTCAGTTGATTAGCCCCAGTATTTTGTTACAGCGATGGAAAGCTGACTAACACATCAAGCCATGTTGCCATCTGAAGCAATATGAGGTTTTGGCAAGTTCCAGAAATACATTTTGCAGTGAGAATAGCTGTAAAAAAAATGGCAGCGCTCAGCCAGCACATTTCAGGAGGTTTAACACAACAAACCCAAAGGAAACAAACCAGCCCCACAGGGGACTGAGCTCCTCACTCTCCATCCCCATGACTGACAGTTAACGCTCAATATGGCAAACTGTTGGAGGATATTCAGGGACTCCCGCCCGTCTCTAGCGGAGGATTCAGATCTGACAGGTCAAATGAAACAAAATCATCCTTTACACCTCCCTGATCAAGTTTTCCAGAGAAACAGGCGAGAGAATAAAAACAAATCCCCAGAATAATCTTTCACAGAATCCTTCTCAAGACTGAAACTAAACTAAAACAAAAGCCAATACAAAAAAAGCTGAAGTTTTTCTCATTTTAGTTGAATCAGAAGATTCATGTTGTGACCTAGAGAAGTCTCATATATTTTTCTTTTGATTTAAAGCACAACTAAAATATATATTTTTTAAATATCCTGTCCTGAAGAGACTTGGGCAGGTCTACATGTTATGCTATGATTTTTGAGAGATTTTACCTGAAGGAGGTGCCAAACCTCTCAGAGTTCTATCAGGTATGCCACGAAAATATTTTCCATTCACAAATAAACAGAACCTTTTATTCTTTCTTATTTATACAAGGACTTCTTTGATTTTCTGCATGTGACATTTTGGAATGAAAAACTGGTGACTGCATTAACTCAAAACAAAACACGATGTCTTATTTCTTTCTTTCCAGAAAATCCCAGTCAAAAATCCCTGAAAACAGACCTCCGTGTGAGCAGCAATCTGCCAAGCAGGGTCCAGCATTCCAATTTCTGTCACTTGATCTGATACTTGCCGAAGTCACCGATTAGAGCCAGTATTAATTGAAGCCCGAGATGAAGCTAAGCATCTGAGACAGACGAGGGGACAATATGATCAGTCATCTAAGGTTGCAAGGAAAAGATGACTCCATTTGCCTGCTTCCCCTGTTCTTCCCCCTTCCCCTACCTCAAATCAAACCACAGAATCAGACTTGAGAAAAGAAGAGGACCAAAAAGACAGCGCAGGGCTGGGCTTCTGCCTTTTAGTGCCCTGGGAACAGCGTAGGCTCCACTTCTTACCTGCCAGTCCGGGTGCCTGGCAGGCAACAGCATCTGCAGGCAAGTCTCAGATCAAATAGCTCTACAGTAGATCCCTGAGTTGAGACTGACCTAACATATGAACAATGTGGGTTATGTCCACAATTTAATTTTAACTTCTGACCAAAGTCTTGAGTTATGACTCGAATGGTGGCTGCTTGTGACTCCGTCTGGTTTCAGACACAGATTTAACTTTTAAAGAGTTCTAGAAGGAACATTACAACACCCTTTCTTGTTGGGGTTAATTGAGAAATCCTGGATCGGTGTCTCTCTAAGAACACTGAGATCTGCTTGGGCACAGGAGAGAGACTTCAAAGGCTGTGGAGAGAAATCTGGGCCTTCAAGTGACAACCCGAGTTACAACCAACCCTCGAGAATGAGCTGAATTCCTACGTCAAGGGTCCACTGTTGTCTTCTTCTCCCTCAGAAAGCTGCCTGTTAGCAAATGCGTATCTATATAGGAGAAATATGTGCACAGTTTTAATTGTTAGCCATTAGAGCTACACAGAGGTTCATGAGGTCAAAGACGAAAAATGTGGAGGGCTGGTGAGATAGCTCAACAGACTAAAGTGTCTGCTTAGGCAGGCTTAGGCAAGTGCAGGGACTGCAGTTTGATCCCCAGCACCACATGCAGAGCCAGCTCTGCCCCCAGGGTGGGCTTGACTAGCTAGAGTCAAGGCAGAGAGGCGTACATGTATAATCCCAGCACTGGGGAGGATGGAGGATCACGAGGGGTCCGAGCTGCCTAGTATGACCCTGTAACAACTAAATACATAAAAAAAGGAAAGAAGAAAAAGTGGAGTATTTGCCCAAGATTTCCTGTAGCAAAAACGAAGGCCCAATCTTCATTTCCCATTTTTGAATCAGTGTGTTCTCACTTACTTCTTGACTTTTCTGAGTAACTACCAAAAGGCAAAGGAAAATAAATACTGAACATTTACAGTTCTGTGTGGGAACAGAAGCTGTGAGTTGCCAGCTATAATATCCTGATATAATCTCTGTGAACATAGCACAGGACAGTGAGTTTATCCATGCGTTCTCACAATGGTCAGCTCACCAGAGCCCTCCAGAATGCCCAGATGAGAATACTTACTAGAACTCTGTGACAAGAACTAGACACTGAAGCAACAATACAAATTCTTCTGCCATTATTGTTACCTTCAAACACTGACATTTTGCATAGTAGCAGTATGACAGTTCCTCAAAAAAATGATAGTAAAATTACCACACTATCTAGCAATCCCACTTCAAATAACCTAAATCAGCGTCACTAAAGGATATTTGAATGCCTGTTTGTAGCAGTGTTATTCATGAAAGTCAAAGGATGGAAGATACCAAAGGAACTTCCAATGATGAATGAACAAAGCAAAGCACACAGTAGGTTATCATTCAGCCTTAGAAAAGTGAAAGATTCTGATGTAGTCACAATGCAAATAAAACTTGAGGCTATCACTGTAAGTGAAATAGGTCCCAAAAAGACAAATGCTGTATAATTCCACTTAAAGTACTTCAAGCAGCCAAACTCATAGAAATAGAAAGGAGGATTGTTGCTGGGGCCTGGTGGAGGAGACAGTGGGGACTTACGGGTTTAGTGGGTGCAGAGTTTCCACTTCAAAGATGATGAGTTCTAGAGATGGATGGGCCAATGGTTACACAGCTGTGTGAATGTATTTAATGCCACTGAACTGCACATTTAAAATGGTTCAGATGGTAAATTCTGTGTTATATGTGCTTTACAACAATTTAAAGATAGCAACAAAATTAAAATTTTTGCAAACGAATATACAAGGTGTCAAATTAGATTTTTATTGGGGAAACTAATGAGTTTTAAGTAGCAGGACAAATATTATGAATTCTTTCATGGGTGAAATTAAAGCTACTCTGAGCCTGTGAATTCACTGAAATTGCTTAGGAGCACTTCCTAGCCTTGCAGGAAGTGGACACTGAAGAATACTCAGCCAGGACTCTGCACACCCTGGGATAACACTCAAGGTCTGCTGCCCACCAGAGCACTGTGTCCTCAGGTTGCTTGTTAAGAAAAGCATAGAATCTAGTCACAAATTGCCATACGCCGGTAATCCCATTCTGGAAGTGGAGGCTAGAGGGTGGCAAGTTTAAGGCTGGTCTGGGCAGTTTAACAAGACCCTGTCTCAAAACAAAAAGAGCTCACTTGCTCACTGTACACAGGCCCTGAGTTCACCCTCCAGAGGGGCTGGGTACAGATGGGGGAGAGAAGAGGGAAGGGAGTATGTGGGGAGGGAGGGCAAGAGAGAAGCTACAGCACTAAAATCCTAGCTCAAGAGCTGCAGAACAAGCTGTGCAGGTGGCACATACCTGTAATCACAGCCCTCAGAAGGCTGAGGCCAGAGGATCATGGCCAGCCCCAGCTACATGGGAGCTCAAGGCTAACTAGTGAGACCTCATCTCAAACAAATCCCTAAAAAGAAGAAAGAGTCACAGCACTGCTTGTTAAAGTCTGCTATGGCTACTGCAATGATGCTCGCCTAACAACCCCCATACAGAGCTGTCTGTCTACTGTGGCCTGGTAGCCAGGGAGCGAGGAAATACCTAACACGTTCAGACATCCCTAGGGGCTCTTTACCAAAACTGCTAAAAACTGCAGAGAGAGACAGACTCACTGCGAGACTGATGACATTTCCACTCCAAACGCCCTCCTTTGTGGTAACTTCTTGGGTTCTGT
Organism: Octomys mimax; assembly: GCA_002564305.1. NCBI lineage: Eukaryota > Metazoa > Chordata > Mammalia > Rodentia > Octodontidae > Octomys > Octomys mimax. The sequence goes on from NDGM011224769.1 coordinate 15,507, forward strand.
ATCTAATTTTCCAGACACAGTTGTACAGGCCCCCATAGTCCTTGGCTGGAGCCGAAGTAAATCTGAGTTCACCAGTTCTCACTGCTCTCTGGAAGGAGGAATCCGGTCTTTCTCTGTGTAATTTCCTCCCCTTTCCTGGCTTTCTTCTTTTCACCCCAGTTTGCTGCCCCCAGGATTAAAAAAGTATGCAGCCCATCTCTCCAAAAAGAGCCTAAACATGGTGCTCATTGGAGCAGGCTTCCACCCCAGAGCAGGCTGGGTAAAGGAGGAGCAGGAAAAGTGCCCAGTCCAAGCAGAGAAACTTGGAGTCCCTGAGGAGGGAGAAGGCAAGGATTCAGAGTAGGAGGCACCCACAGGAAAAGGTTGTGGCAGGAAGCACCAGGCACCTGGGAGAATGGATTTGTCAGCCTCAGAACAAGGTGGAGACTTGGATGTCTTGTGAAGCACTTGTAGAGTCTGAGGAGGACCATAACTGACTGGACTTGATGAGGCCATTTCCATACCTGGGTCAAAAGGCAGAGAATAGAGCCACAGCCTGGGCCTAGGTAAGCATACAGAAAACAGCAGAAATGTGGGCTCTAGAATTCAACTCCCTACCTCATTTCTTAAAATCTGCCTTGTTTCCAGGGCAAGCAACATTTCAAAACTTTGGTTTCCTTTCTGTAAGCAAGAGAAATGGAAGTTGCCTTCTCAGATGATTTCGCGTCCCTCAGAAAAGCGTACACGTGAAGGGAATGTGCGTGGTGGCTGCTGGAGGAGTTCAGGCCTGCACTTCCACTGGCACAGTCTGCCCTGCTGGAAACCACACAGGCTGCTCTGGCCTGGACCAGGATGACAGAACAGACTGTTTTGCTCTTCCCAGGTGTTGCTCAATCCTCCCATTCGGCATTACTTCAGGATATCACAAACCCAAGAGTTTTATGGGGCCAGAAAAATGGCTTAAGTATTTTTAGGTGAAAACTAAACCTTTGTGCTCCATTAGAAAGCCGCTAGACTTGGCTTAGGAACCATGTGTGTGCTTCGGTCTCCAGCCAGGATCCTGCCCCAGCAGTGAAGGCAGGCCAGCCTGAGCCCTGCAGCACCCACTCACAACCAAATTCTGGGCGGGTATGCTGGAAATTCCTTTATGCTAGAAATTCCTCCTCCGCTCCCCTTTTTTGTCCCTTATGTGCTTGGCAGCTGCAGTTCTACAAACAGTGATTGGGCCAGATTAAGACCACGTGAGACAAGGAAGCCAAAAGCCAGAGAGAGGGGCAGCCTGCGCCTTGCCTCCCTGACAGCTCAGGGTAGGGGGTCAGAAGCCCAGCCACAGGATTCTCAGCCCCAGGCCAGACAGCTTCCTGCTACCTCTGTGACCTCCCCAGGAGAAAGGATAGCAGAGATCATGGTTTTGTGGGCCTGAGTTCCAGCCCCAGCTGCTCTTTCAAAGCTGTATGAATTTGTTGGCCTCCTGAATGTTTCTGAGCCCCACACGCTCACAGAATGAGTCAGGTAAAGGTAGACACCCCAACATCCACGGTGTTATTACCCAGTGTTCCATGTGCTTCCCAAAGCAGAGCTTGGCCTTCCAATTACACTCAGTGCATTACTCATATAGAACAAGCAAGCAACGAGAGCCCAGAAGTGTGAGCAAAACTTTGGGAATCAGGAAACCAGGCACCAGGCATGGCATGTGGAACAGGAGGGCTGGTGGGAACACAGGGGAAGCTAGGCAGGGTGAGGACCTTGGCCAGGCTAAGCGTTACTGTGCAGCCTCCCATCGTCAGATTCTGGGGAACAGCATGATCAAAAATTACAGCTAGCTCCATGTTAGCTCAACAAGCAATGATTGCATCAATAGTGAAGCCCAAGCAGAACTATGATGGCTTTCTTCTCTGTAGAAGGACGTTGTGTGCTGTGGCCAGTCCCATGGTGCACTGGACTGTCTCTGGCTGTCCATGGCTGTCTCTGACCTCTAACAGATGCTTCTCTGCAGTAGCACTGCTGATTCTCTCTCTTCCTCTGCTATCCATACCTCTGTCCCAAACCCAAAAGCCTCAGCTGCCTCTCTTGGATCAGAAGTGGCTACAAGAATGAAGATCCACCTTGCCGGATTTCCACAGCCTCCCAATTCCAAGGCTGTCTTTTCTCTGGCTACTTCTCTGAAATAATTTTGAAAATTGACTCCCTTTCCTTTCGCCTTTCCCAGGGTCAGACCTTTCCCAGCATCTGTGCGAAGCATTTGTTCGGAGGAGGAAGGGGATGTGTCTGGCTCTTCCTCTCTCAGCTTTGTGATTTCTTTCTGCTTGCGCCACAGAGGGCTTTGCAGGAGAGGAGAGATGGAATTGTGCTTTTTTTTTTTTCATCCACTGAATATTCATCAGGTGATGGATTCTACCTCAACAATCAGCCAAGGGAATAAAAACAGTTTGCAGCCAGCTTTCTGCCACAGATAGCACTCCGAACCATTGTAAGGTAGACTTTTTCCTACTGGGTGAAGTTGAGACGAGCAGCTGTGATTTCCCCAGACATAGCCCATGTTCAGAGCAGATGGCTGTCACAGCAGCCCCCAGTAAGTGGCAAGAATGATCTCACTTCCTTTCCCTAAAGGTAACCATCCTCATTACTCTCATTACTGAGCTGAATGAACTTTGGGTGCATAATAGAATTTTCTTTAAAATATTCATCATCTGACAGCTGATATTTCAGCCATATTTCACATGAAGACTACATTGGGAGAAGGAGGCTGAGCAGTGGTGCTCAATTAACTTAGTATTTTGCTCACCTTCTGAAACGACTTTTCAAGTCCAACTCATTAAAAATTCATGACACCATGTAACACGTTACTCTCTGCGAGCTCCCTGCACAGGACGGAGGTGGCCCTGCTGCACAGTTGGCCCTCCCTACATGCACACCGGCAGCTGGAGACATCCGGCGGTCCTGCCAAGGGCAGCTGGAAACTCCCGCCTCTCCACCTCCTGCTTCCCTGGCGCGTGGCTCTTCCTGAGCACCGTGAGTGGGCAGAACAGCTTCTTTGCAAATCCCAGCCAAAAGGGGCGGTTCAGATTCACAAGCACACATTGGAAATGCGCAAGTGGGAGAAGCTGGGGACAGACGTGGGTTCGCATCCAATTTTTGCCATTTACTTCACCGAGCCTCCCTTTCCTCATCTGTATGACAGTGCGAACACTGGGGCTGGCGGGGAGCAGGGCAGAAAGCAGCGAGGGAAGGATCAGTCCAACCTGAGGCCGAATGCACAGGGCAGCAGTTGTAGCTACAGCTGTGAGCTCCCTGGGACCAGGGCCCTAGTTTTAATCACCTCTGTGAGCAATGCATGTCTGGAACAATAAAGAAATTCTGCGTGAAGGAATTATAACTATATACAATTTTAATTACTCATTATTAGCATAATTATTTAGTGATACATTAACCCTTTGACTATAACTTCAGCATATATAAAAATTATTATGAAGTCAGTAGAAGCCAATTAGCACCAATGTAATGGTTTTAAGGAAAATTTTAACAAGAAACTGACAAAAGTAAGCTGTTCTTCTACTTTCTGCTGCTGCCAGGTCCCAGGCAAGCAAAAATTGCACTTTCAAGGAGCGCAGCCAACACCGAAGCCTGACCCTCTGGACATAGGCTAAAAACAAGCTTGATCACTGCATCCCAGTTGCTGTAGGATGTTTTCCCAAAGCCCCTAAACCATTCTATAATTTGAAAATCTTGGGTTTGCTTGCTGTTTCTGTTTGCTGAGGTTCGGCTTTGTCTCTGCATACAAACACTCAGAATCTTATTCAACCTGATCCAAACCACTCTGGTCTAGAAATAGGGCTTGAAATCTAGCCAGCTGGGGGTTTTATGCAATATTTCCAGTACTTCTGCTTTCAAAACAAGGTAGTGGAAAGAAAATACCAGACCAGCCCTACTGTGGTGTTCAAGAACTTTCCCATTTTGGCCTGGACATTTTGATCCTCTTCAGAGAACTGCTGCGAGATACAATCAAGGAAAGTAAAAATAATACTGCTTTCCCTTTGTTTAACATCTGATGGCTTTATGCATAGCTAATGTGATAAACTATTATTCAACAGGCCATAAAATATGGTGGTTGCTCACAGCCTCCAGAGCCAGATTATTTGGATTTAAACTTTCACTCACCCGCAGGTTGGCGATATCCAGCCACTACCTAAACTCTCCATGTCTCTGTTTCTTCATCCGTATTGAATTAATGTAGGTACCGGCCTTTGGCACATATCAAGCACAGATAAGCCTTGGCTGTCAGTGTTAGCTTCTCAGGCTGTGCCCTCTAGATACAATGACCTTCATCATTCATGTGTGGCTATTTTGTATGTCCATTGAGACTGAAGGAAAGGGCAGTATATTTACCAGCGTCTTTTCACTGGGACACAGTATTGACACCCATAACTTAAAGGAGCACAGATTTAATTTGACATGTCATTTTAGAGCATTCCATCCATTCATGGTTGGTCAGCCCCAAGGCAGGGACATCATGGCTGAAGGGTGTGACAGAGCAAAGTTGCTTAATTCATAGTGGCAGGAAAGCAGAGCAGGGAAACAACACCAGAGAGGAAAATGCAAAGAACCACACGTACAACCCAAAGTCTCTGGGCAGTGACCTACCCAGGAATACCCAGAAGTGTGCCTTTCTAGTCACCGGGGCAGCTCCCAAGCCAATCAAGCTGAACCATCTCACATACTTTGCTGTGCTTTTGCTCCTCTCCCCCAGTACCTACCACCATGGCAGATGTACAGAGGCGACTCAGGAATACTAAAGGAGGTGGCGATCCAGCTGTAAATTCTTATGCTGCCATGCACCAACCTAAAAGTCTCCAGTGATTTCTGTTGCTAGAGGATCAAGTCTAACCTCAGGCACATACAAAGCCTGATTGTTCTCTCTCAAGCAACAGAAGATTCCCTTCACTCGCCCTCCCCCGACATAGTTGCTTTACTCCCATACTCCCAGATCCCAACCAAGGATGGCACTTCCAGACTCACTGCCTTGGCTTTCTTTTCTCCTCCTACTGGGGCTGAGGTGGGGCCCAGTCTCTTGTTTTTTCCCTTCCTTAATCACATGCCTCCTTCAAAGCCCACTCATCACTTTCTCCTGCTCCAAGTTGCTCTCCAATTCCCTCAAGTCAAGCAATTACCTTCCTCTTCTCTTGATTCTTAGAACTGATAATTACAATTCATTTGAAAGGTCTCATATTCAGTCTTAGTTATTGGTCAAAGTATAATGCATGATCTATCATATGTATTCTTTACTTGGTTATCTTCCTGATAGGTTCTAAACTTGGGTAGGTTGAAGACACAGCCAATCTGGCTCACCACCTTAACCCCTAGAATAGCACTGGCATGCACTAGATGCATTAGCTGTCTAGTGTTGTATAACAGATCACCCCCATATTTGGCGCAGAAAACAAAAATAATCACTAATTACTGTTCAGGATTTCATGAGTTGGGAATTTGGGAGCAGCTTCTCTGGTGGTTCTGGCTCAAGGCCTCCCTTGAGGCTGCTGCAGATGCCAGCATGAGCCACAGGGATCGGAAGACGCCATGAGAACTGGAGGATCCACTTCCGAGGAAGATCACCCACCATGCTGGCAAGGTATTCCTGAGTGCTGGCAGGGTCTCCCAAAAGGGCTTCCAGAGCCTTCTCTCAGCAGAAGGCTGGCTCTGCCCTTCTGAAATCAGATCCAAGACCAAGGCAGGAACCACAATTCCTTTTCAGAGCCAGCTTGGAACCAACCAGCATCAAGGCTTCTGGCTTCTGAGTCAGTAGGTAAATGCTTTAGGTTAAGTGCCCCACTTGCTAGTCTACATGCTCCTTGACAGCTACTACTGTCTTACCCCCTTTCAGTGTTTAATGCAGTATGAAGTATCTAATAAACACTCTGAACTTTAATGTATTTTAAGTGATATAATTAATTACCTTTGAATATTAATATTTTCATGATCAGCCAACTCATTGCTTAATTTTTAGGTTTTCATCAAGCAATAACTCTATTCACATGAATAATGTTTGAGGAAAGAGAATTCCCATTTTGAAATTCTTTAAACAAGAGCAAGATCTTGATGGACACCATTAGGAACCAGTTGAAGATAATCTCCTTCAGCTACTGAGCAGAGCGCTTTGTAATTTTCTTATTTAAGTGTTATGTCTACATATTTGAGGTTTTCATTTGCTTTTGTTGGCATTCCCTCTCCATTTCTAGACCACCAGTACTCCTAAAGACCAAAATTAATTGCTGGTTTTACAGTTTTATATGTCTAAATGATAGGGATGCCAGATTGTTTCAAAATGAAAACACATCCAAATTTAATGAAGTTCAAAGGAAGAAATGTTTATTTATGGATTAAAGCATAAAATGATCTGTTGCTTGTAGTTCATGAAACTGTGACAGCTTTTCCTAGTGGGTGGAGGGAGGGCTGATGAGACAAGCAAGGGAGAGAGTCCCCCAACCACAATCCAGACAGACAAACAAAAGACTCCTGGGTCTCCTGACAAGGGCGGAGAACACAGATGATGTACAGGCAGAGTCGGAGGCAGTCAGGAGCCTCTGGTAAGAGGGTGGAGGCTTGTCTTGTCAGCTCCCCACACAGCTCATAGGCATGTGTTGACGTGTCTTCAGGAATAGAGCATACTCTGTCCCATTGTAGTACGGCTTTGCTGATTATTGGGAATAGAGGGCACAGAGAATCTCAAGTATATGGCCACCAAAGAGATGGATTTCTATGCATTTGGTGACCACCCAGTCCCTGTGCACAAGCAGTGCCTGAGATCAAGTCCTGGGTACCATGTCTGCAGCAGCAGAAGACCCTGGCGCATGTGTAGTGAAGCAGAGGCCCTACCTTGCCTCTAAAGTGCTCCATTATCGCCACACCCTTAATCACATCTTTTTATGTTTTACCATAAAGAGGGAAATCTAACATTCATCTATATACTTTTATTTGACACATAATGATTGCACATGTTTATGGGGAACAATGTGACTTTTCAATCCATATATATTGTGTATAGTGATCAGATAGGAGTAATCGCCATATGTGTAGCTTCAGACTTTTATCATTTCTTTGTGTTTGGAACATTCAAAGTCTTCCAGAGCATCTAACAAGTAACATTTCTCCCTTCACAAGACAAACTAACACCTAAATACATTTATTGCACTCAATAATATACTTAAGCTAATATGTACCTCACTTTTTTTCCATTTGAACTTGGACTTATTCTAGAACTTGTGAAGATCACACAATGACACAATTTATTTAGGTCTTTTCTATTTATTTACTTTTAAGTTCTTCCAAACTCTACATCAGCTTTTGAAATGAATTGCAGTTTGGATATAGTAGACAGTACATTAGATTTTGATTCAGGAAATCCATGTCTAAATCTCATGTTTCCTGTTATTTTCTTTGTGATCAGAAATATATCATTTACATTCTCAGTTTCAACTCAGTTTCATCAGTGTAAAGCAAAGAGAATCCTATTGTTTCTATGCTTCCCAGGGTTGCTGTAAAAATCTAAATCATTCATGTAGGTATTGAAAGTCCTAATACATACATTCTTTTATAAGAATAAGATATAATATTTTTATCTTGCTTATAAAATATTTGAGTATAATCCTTCCACTAACAGCCAGCATTCCCTCCGTATCATGCCTATCAGCAGTGTCTCCCTCATGCCTAGAAATCTAAGTGACCATATTAACTGATTTATTATAAGCTCCTGATTTCACTGACATTGTCCATAGGTCAAATTTTGTGTCTCAGAGCAGATGTTGGCTAGTGATGTGCATTGAAGCCTGATCAGTTACTAGGAATTTGAGTGAGTAGCAGTGATTTTCTTCCAGGTCTAATCTTTGAACCCCAATGGTATGAGATAAGACTGTTTTCATCCTCTTCTTCCTCTGGGTCTGAACACTTAGATGTAGCTTTTAGATGGCATAGAGAAATGATTCTACTACCATGAACATAAAAGTCTCAAGAAAGAAAACAGACCTGAATTTAATTATCACAGAAAAGGACAACTCAACAAAAGCAGTCATCATTTGAGGCATGCCATCCCTGTGACTCCTCCCCTGCCAGAAGCCACTTTGGTTACTCAGTGGCATGCTGGGTAGCTGGATCCCATGTTGGGAGGCAAGAGTTCCCAAGATCAAATGTTCCACCAGAACTCTGGGAAGGTTCTCTCTCATGGTCAAGTTGGCCAACTGGCAGCCCCTCCTTTAACATTTTCCAGGCAAGTCACCACTTCTATGATCTATGGCACGGAATAGCGGAATTGAGCTACAGAAGTAAACCCAAAGATAATATTCCCCCCTAGGTCTGTGCTGGGGTAAGAAAATCTTCCCAGCAAGGCAGTATTCAGCTAGAGTTACTTCCTTCACATGGTAAGAGCTTCCCTACCTGTATATCTGGTGTTCAATTAGCAAGCAGCTTAAATCCGGCCCAGGAGCCTTATACCTCAAGAACTTGCCAAAAAAGTCTTTCCAAGATTGAAACCTTCACTTTTGGTATTGCTAAAAGTCTGTGGAAACAACCATAATTCAGAACAGAATGATTCCAAGTCCTTCAAATAACAATCCACACAACACATTCCATTTAGAATTTAGTACCAAGAAAAAGTCTCTTTCTTTTGATGAATTTCCTTATTTCATTTTATCAGGCAAATAAAAGTATAAAATATATCTTTGTGTTGGCTATATAGAGATAAATTTAGTCTTGAAGCATAAAACTTTGGTTAACCTACAATTATAATTCCACTCTAGCTTCTCACTCCATGGTGGATGCAAAAGTGTATGTGGCATCCACACACAAACATACCACTTAGCAGCACCCAAGTTCAGCAGTTTTTGAAAGCAGGCATAATTGCAAATAAATTTATCTTACATTTCCAAGTATTAACCAAACATGAGATAGCAAGGCTTGAGCATGTAAGAACAATGAATATAGGGC
>NDGM011224791.1:0-14667 GCA_002564305.1 Octomys mimax
CTTTAAATTCCTTCTTTCATTTGGAGATAATCTCAAACATTTTGTAATGAGAATCAAGAATAATGTGCCCCTCTCCACCAGTGGCTGCTCTGAACACCTAACGCACATCAATACTGATCCACAGCAAAAAGTTCGAAAGACTCTATTTCTCTTCCAAGAACGCAGGACCCGACAGGTGGGTAAAAACCCTTCTTTAGATCAAGTGTCAGAAGTTCCTGGGCTTTACTTTGCCTTGTTATCTTGGAATAGGGTCCCAGGAATGTCTGCTTAAACTCACTCCCCAGATGATTCTTACAATCCACAGCATTTAAGAATTTCTAGTCTAAGAGAAGAGAAACCAGTATTCACTTGGTCCCAATGTGTGTAAGACAAGGGTCCCTGTCATGAATGTATCTAGATGCCTGCTCTAAAGTCTTGAGTGCTCCTAAGTGGGGCTGTGGGGAAGTGCTTGGATCGCAGATGCTGAAACTTAGGCATGTAACACTGGATTAGCTCTCTGGTTGGTACGGGTATATATGATGGATTTGCTGGAGGGAAGACTCACTTTGGGTGTGGGAGACACCAGTCAGTAAGCCAGAATAGAATATAAAGGGACAGAAGACAGTTCTCTGCTTACTGCTGCCACGCCATGAACTATTTCTCCCTGCTGTACCCCTTTGCCACCCCTTGCCAGACCAGCTGATGATGGACTGAAACCTTCACAAACTGTGCGTCAGAATAAGCCTCTTATCTTTTAACTTATGGGTGTCAGGCATTTCGTCCAAGTAACGAAAAGCAAGAGATGGTCCCACTGCCCATTGTGGAGATGTAGGTGGGGGTCGGGGTAGAGAGCTTGGCTCTGACTCCTGGAGCCATTATTTATTTGTAATGTTTTCAGTACTTTACTTACTGGTGCCCCAACATGCCCAGGGGGCCCTGGAAGTCCAGGCGGTCCTTGGGGACCCTGCAGAAGAGTATTCACAAAGGAAAGGTTAGGGATAGAAAGGGAGGACCAGAGCCACTCAGTCTTTGATGTTCAGCAGAAGCAGGCAGGCCTGCCGGGCTGTCTGCGTAGGTCTCCCCAGTGGGCGTGCTGCCTGCCTGCATAGGACTCCTCAGCCTCCTTGCCCCCACGGCGGCATGCTTTGTGCTGCCTGTTGGAGATGTGATCACACTGCAATCCGCTGAAGCTCCAGGAACTGCTGAGAGCGTGCCTCTGAGCCACTCCAAACCCACAGGCAGCAATTCCAGTTCCCATGTGTCCCACATCCCTGGGCCTGGACATGCTCATATCTTCGGAAAGGCTGAGACTGGTCGTGGTGGGTCAGCACTTACACATCACCATGGTGTCAGTCCTGCATGAATAAGGCCTAACGATGTGCCCAGTGGAAGTCTGAAGGGCCCAAGGCTCCTCTGCCACCCAGCCCATGAACTACTATGTAAATGCCTATAAAGATCTCCTAAAATGAAAATGTCTACCTCCTCAGCCAGGGCTAGCACAAATTTTGTAATCTATTATACTGCTATAAAAAGATAGTGTTTAAAGAGAAACACTCACGCATATACACACGTGCATGCTTCATTGATTTTAATGGAAAACCTGAGATAAATTTGAAAGAAATTTCAAGGCTGTAAGTAGGGGAAAGGTTATACAAATTACAATGGCATTGATATCACGAATACTAGACCACATTCTATGGAGTAGGTGAGGTCTGTCTATTGGTCTGGAAGGGTGTCTCTCAAACCTCTTGATAAATATAAAAGATAAATTGCCAAGTCTATGATCTGTTTCTTGCAAAAATTAAAGAGAAATTATATGTATAGATATTCATATACGCACATATATGCAACTGTATGGGAACAAATGGCAAGAAAAAATGTGAACATCCTACCTTATACCTAAAACAATGGGTTTGGCACCAGACCCATCACCTGGGAACATTAGCAGAGGGGTGCAGCTCACAGATACTTACCCGCATGCCCACCTCTCCAGGCAGCCCCGGCTCCCCCAGCTCTCCTGGCTCTCCCTGCACACACAAACCAACACATGGTAATAGCCAGCAGGACACAGGTCCAGGCGCTCCAGAGCAGCCCAAAGCTTCCTGAGGACCATCGCCCACAGCTCAAAATTCATCACAGAAAGAAAATAACCATGGGGGCAAGGGGCTTGCACTCCCCTTGGAAGCCTTCTCTAAACAAAGGAGTTGATGTTCAGAGCACAAAGCCTTAGCGCTCCTCCTGCTCATTCCTAGCACCAGAGGGCAATGACACTCAACCCAGATAGAGGACAGATGGACAGGAGTCCCAGTGATGGTCACTGCCATGGAGAATGTCTGTGGCCATGTGAAGGGAGTCAGAAGAGGGTCTAGAGCTCATTAGTCCCTTTTCTCTCCTGGCTTCCAGAACCTCCTAAAACCTGTCCTGATGTGCTAAAAGTTATGGGCTTATGTGTGCATGTGACTCAGTTTCCACTCTGAGATTTGATCACACTTGGATGAAGAGTGGCAAGGGAACAGAGGTAGAGAACCCACAACCCATCTCCGTTCGGGGTCTTGGTGGAAAAATATCCTCTTGCCTAGGAGCAGACTGAGCTACTCTCTGAGATCCCCTCTACTGGGTTCCTAGAGTATGTCACTTCCCAGAAGCAGGGGGGTGAGTATGAGTTGGAAGAGGAAGGTAGCTGGACACACGGGCTAAGGGACACTGCTTGGGTCCCCAAGGACTCAGTTATGTACTGGGGACTTGGGTGATCACTTCCCTTTCTGAAGCTGGTTCCACCTCAATAGTCAGGTAAACCTGTGGAGAGCTACTTGTCAACTAAGGGGTAAAGCAGCTTCCAAGGATGACAGCTAATGCCTGGATGCTATCAGTGGCTTCTGGCTTTGGTGTGACTACCAAGCTGAGCTGAAGCAACCTGGGAGCATCTGGTCCAAATGAGCCCCAGCTCAGGCCTGGCACTGGTGACGTCCACTCCAGAACACAGGGTTTTGGCCTAGTGCTTCCTTACGGGCTGAGGCAGTGGGGCCAGAGCTTACCCTCATTCCTTTACTGCCATCTCTGCCAGGAGGACCAGGAAGGCCTGGGGATCCCTAGGGGAGAGAAAAAGAACAGCAGTTGGTAGAGGATACAAACAGTGCTCAAATAGTCTCTTGGGATGTGGCTACCATGGAGAAAGTACCAGGCAGATAAGGAGGTTGTGACCTAATGGTGTAATTCAAAGAGTGACCATTGGGGCCTGCGAGATAGCTCAGAGGTCTAAAGCACCTACTTAGGTAAGCTTAGGCTAGTGCAGGGACCATGGTTCAATCCCAGACATCACATGATGTGCTAGCCCTGCCCCAGGGCAGTACAACAAGAGAGAGAGAGAGAGAGAGAGAGAGAGATGGAGAGACAGAGACCATCAGTTTGCAGCTAGGACATCTCTTGGGAGGAGTAAGAAATGCAGATTCCCAGGCACCTAATCAAAGTGACTGCACCAGAATCCACATTTTCCCTAGCTCCCAGGTTACCTGTCCACCTGACAAATAACTCCACACAGATACTCTCCGCTAGCTATTGGTCTGTCCCTTCTTCACTCAGGGCTCCATCACATGTGTAGCGTGTAAGGCTGGGCTGCAGGGGGCTCCCCAGACCAGACACCCTGACTGGAGGAGTCTTTGGTGCGGTAGTGCCTGAGCCTTAGCAGCCTCCCTAGTTGCCAGCAGCACTATCCAGCTGTAACAACCAAAAATGTCACCAGATATTGCAGACATCTCTTGGGAGGCAGTCACTCCTGGTTGAGAATCACCAACTTTGGCTAGAATAAGTATTCAATTTTTTTCTTCAATTTGGGACAAATTTCATGCTAATAAGTCACATGCAGATACAGGTGATAAATACAGACACAGAGCAGCTGTGACGGGGTTGGGCACCTGAACTATAGGACTGTCTCTCCGTCTGTCTGTCTGTCTCTCTCTCTCTTCCTCTCTCCCTCCCTCTCCTTCCTCTTCTCCCTTCCTTCCCCCTCCCTTCTCTTCCCTTCCCCCATCCTCCATTCCCCTCCCCTCCTTTTCTCCCTCTCCCTCTCATATTTACCACATACAGCAGCATCTGCACACCCACCAGCTCACTAGACACCTATCAGTCCCATAAACCAAGTGCTAGAATCTCTACACACAGACACAGTAGGCCACAGAACAGGACACTCTCACAGCCACCTGGAACTCTGTGAGGCATGGTGGGTCAGATAAGGCTTGGGCATGAGATCATAGTTTCTTCTCCTTTAGCCTCACCCAGCCCTGCTCACCCAGGAATTCCAGAGCTCCTTTAACTGCTTCACAGGAAGGGGAAACTCTGCTGGGGCCAGGACCCTGGTGGTCAGGTACAGGGTGCACTTAGAGCCAGTCAGTTCCAAGGCCCACATCCCACTTCACTTTGCTACAACCTTGGGGCTGAATTTAAGATTTTCAAAAGTGAAGACATCAGGAAGGAATGTGATCTTATCCCGGGAAGATGTGCAGGATAGAGCTTCCCCATCATCACGTCTACTGAGTGAATTAGTGCAGTTGTGCATTGGTTACCCACTTAAGATGGGCCATCTGCCTTCTGTGCCCGCAGGCTGGGACATCCCAGGGCTAAAAGCAGGGCAGGGTGTCTGGAAGGGCTCTTGCCTCAGGAATAGAAGTGAGCACATCATGGTTCCATGACTATCTAACAGAGACAGTCAGCGAGGAGACAAGAGACAATGCCAGAGAGACTCAAGAGAGATCTCAAACCTTGGCCTTTCTTGGCAGTTTTCACTCTTCAAGCCTTACTGTTCTTTGAAATGAGCGCCCAAAGGGTATGTCTGTGAATCTGGCTTATTCATAAGACAGGAGCTCTGAGAGACAAGGAGGGAAGAACACGAGACCAGAATCTGCCTTGGCACTGAGCCCAAGAGCACTGTGAAGGATTCATTTCGTTTTAGAACCCTATGAGCTTGTAGGGAAGGTAATGAAAGAATGCCCTGCTTTAAAATTAACCCTTGAAATGTTTAAACTCTAGAAACAGGTTGGGCAGCAGGGTGAGGTGGAAAGACAAAGGTCTCTAGCAGCAATGAATTGCCGTGTCAAATTTCCTTCCAGTTACTGTCCTGGCGACTTTGCCCAGAGGAGGGAAATGCCTCAAGTCTCAGCCTCTGTCTGCAGAGGGGGATTACGCACCTAGCCACGGGACATGAACAACTTGGCCACTGTTTTCAGTAAGCACGTCACCAGAGGAGGTATGCTCACTCTCCTTGACAAGGGCGTGGCCATCTTTGCTGTGTATTCTAATAGCCTAACTGGAGGACCCTTTTGAGGTATTTTCTGAGTCACAAACCACAACATCTCTTTTTAAATTTTGTTTTATATATGTAAGATAAGCAAGACCGCATTACCAATAAACACCACCAAGAAGGCACCACTTTGAGATCACCATGTGATCCTGGCATTTCATTCGATGGGTCCCCGTCTTTCTGTGTCCTCCAAAGAGTCACCCTAGCCCAGATCCTTCAAGTGTCAGTGTCCTCTAAATGCCACAGCGCACCGCTGTGGTCCAACCCTGTGACGCCCCTTCCACGTCTTCCACACTGGTCTTCTCATCAGCTGCATCCCGCGCCTTTGATAAGGCGGACTCCCAGCTGCAGGCTTCCCAGGACTCTCTCAGAGACACCACCAGCCTCTCGGGCCCAGTTCTATGAGCTGCAAGGCAGAGTTTAGCGCTATTTTCAGATGCGAAGTGAACGTGGACACATTTGGACTCTAGAAAGTATCACTGAAATGCCAGCTGTTTGTATCCTACTAAGAATTTTTAAGAAGTTCCATGAGGAAAGTCAGTAAAAAGAGTGACAAAAACACTAGTTCCCTCTCGTGTTGCTAAAAGCACCTTCGGTGAGAAGACACGACTTAAGTATTCACGGGAAAATACAAAGGGGGGTGTCAAGAAAGGAGAAAGCCAAAGGAAAGGAGATGCACGTGTGCACAGGCCCGGGGCAGGGGTCTCAGCAGGTGAGCCCCAGTACCCAGTGCAATGTCACAAGAGCTGGGGCCTTCAGGAAGCAAGATCAGTTCCATCATGAAATGGGCTGCAGGGAACTTGTTTGCCCCTCCTGCCACATGAGGACACAGCAATGAGGTACCACCTACGAAGCAGAAAGCCAGGATCCAGTACTAACTCCTCCCGACCTTTGTCTTGGACTTCCCAGTCTCAAGAGCTACAAGCAACAAATTTCCATTATTTGCAAATTACCTAGTCTAAGGTATTTTGTTCTAGCAACAGTGATGAAAAAAGCCACTTCCCCTCCCACGTCTCAGCTCCGTCCGCATGAAGGGGCAATGCAAGAACTAAAGCACTGCTAGCCAAGGGGCTGGAAGTGCTGTGCTGAGGAGATCCCCAGCAGGCGGCAGGTCCTGTCACTCTGAATCGACCTTCTAAGTTTTTATATTTCACATATAGAAAGGAAATCCATATTCAGGCTGTTAATAGAAGGACAATAAATAGTGTATACGAAACTCACTGCAGAAGAAATCCAGGGCTCCAAGAAGTCCCTTCCCAGTTTTTTTGTTAGAAGTTGTGACTCTAAATTGGGCTTGATTCCGAGTCAGGCTCTGACTTCTCGACCATGGCTCCCTTCCCTCCCTCACATACAAACACACTGTCTCCATGTGCCCGTCTGGACCCCAAGGGAGGGCAGCATCTGGCAGGAAATTACCCCCAACCCCACCCACACACACCAGCTGTTCAGGGTCATGCTGTTACCTCACTGGGCAACATATAAGCAAACAGCTACGCCTTTTGCTTTCTCAGCCAACTACCAAGACTTCTTTCTAAACGTTGACGAGGAGGTCACTGCCTTTCTAGAGATGCTGTACTCACCTTTTTCTTCATCATTTTGGTACAAGGCACAGCAGGTACTTTAGGTGGGGTCTTGGTAATACTCTGATCAGTGATGCTCAGAGTGTGGTCCCTGACCCAACACTGTCAGCATTACTTGGAGCCTTGTTATAGAAACCACTTTCATGGCCTCCTGAGGACCTACTGATTGAGACACGCTAGGAAGGTCCACCAAATGATCTGCACGCTGGCTCAAGTCTGAAAACTTCTCAGCACAGACAGGTAAGAGCTGGGGAGCTGGTAAGCAAAAGCTCAACTCCTGACTCTGCTGCACAGAGAAGGAAAGTCATTAGCTCCTGATCCCTCTACTCACTACCTAAAACATGAGTTTCGAGGCTGACACAGCATGCTCGGGGCTCCAGGGCCCACAAGATCAAGGCACAGACATGTGGTACTGGAGACCAAACTCGGGTCTTGGTGCCTGCCAGGCAGGCACTTAGACCACTGGGCTACCTCCCCAGGCCCAAAATGAGTCTTATATACCTTTGACATAAATATACACTGGAAATTGATTTGTGCTTCCTTGCAGTCCCCTCCATGTTGTGACTGGTTCTTCTCTTCCTTCAGGACATCCTGGGCTGAGATTGAGCAGAGTATGACTGTACACTATTTCACTGTACAGTAAACTCAGCAGCACAACTGTGACAATGTTCAGCAGACACCTGAGCTACTTCTGTACTTTGTTCACATCTATGAATATTTGTAATGTGAAGTCCATTCATATCTGTGAGTCTCAAGTCAAATATCATTAAGTCAGGGGCTTGCAGTATCTGCTTCAAAAACTTAATAGTATGCACACGAATCCTTCCAGGTAGAAGTGCTCACAAATACTAGGTACTGTTACTGTTCTTAGACACTGTATGAATTATTTCAGATGAACTGGGAAGGGAAAGGACTTTTTCACCTTTCCAGCTGGACCATACTAAGAACACTCACTGGGCTTCCTGAGGCCCTGGGAGCTGCAGAAATCCTCCTGGGGTGGAGAATGGGAACCAGCCATGAGACTGCTGACATTTTGCAGCTGCTGGGAGCCTCGGGGCATAAGACTTCATTAATGTTGAGAACATAGAAGATATCATTTAGTGTGTAAAAATGGCACAGTAATTCTGGTGCCATGGTCAATATACTTAAAATGTATGAGTAATTTTTATAAATATAAGTCATTTATTTTCATTAGCTCATTTGCAGCAATCCTTGGAGGCAAGTATTAGTGTACTTGCCAATTTACAGATGAGAAAACCCAGGTTCTAGGAGTTAAGTAATGATTCACTGTCACTGCCACTAAAGGCACAAGACACACTCTGTAGAGTCTACGCTTCTCACCTCTTTGGACCTCTTAGTTCAGATATCTGCCATCAACTCTTCTCATAAGTGCTCTCAGTCTCCTGTATCTAGTTCTTGGTCTTCTGATTGGTCTCTATACTTGAAAGGAAACTGGATGCCAGACAAAAGGAGAAAAAGTATAGTCTTGCTAATTCCAGCTCTACAGACACCTGCTGTGAGATCGGGTCATTCTAAACTTCTCCAAGGTGTCTTTCAGAACCATGGACAGAGCATTGGACTCCTTTGTTTACTATTTTGCTTCCTGGCACATTCAAAGCTAAGCTAATCCCCTCCTTAAATCCTTTACTTATTGTAAAAGAATAGAAGGCACTCAAAGTTATCCAACTTGATCACCATGAATAATGCACATAAACACACAGACTAAAGATGGGAGCTGGGGTGTTGATGAAGCCAGCCATGAGCAAAGACAGGACCCAGAGTTACAGGCAAATGGCATGAGTATATCCTAGGAGTTTAAGACATATAAACACAGGCATTTAATCTGTATGTCCTTTCTCAGAGGGTCTACAATGCTGGCTTTTCAGAAAATAACTTGATTCCTACAAGAAACATGGTTTTTGAGGGACTAAAATTCCCCAAGACAAGCATTAGTTTCATACAAACAGGGGATGGTAGCGGCCAGCACACTGGTGAAGAGTGGAAGATCATTCCTCTGGTGTCCGTGTCTTGTCTGTATCGGGTAGGCCCAGTCTGAACCACAGTACTCACCAGCCGTATGAACCTGTACGTGACCCAGCCCCTGCCATGAGGCTTAGGAGGCTGACATTCAGAAACTGAGTATCTGGAACATATTAGGAGCTCAAGCTAGGGCAGCTGACATAGTTCATTCTGCTATGTGGCATCTTCTTTTCAAACAAAGGTACCAGATCATTCTAGATAAAATCACTAGCAGTAACCACTGCTAATACCCCACCCAATGCTTTCCAAGAGAAGCAGCAAATCAAAAGGGTGTCATTGTTCCTTACTAGGATTTGTATGTTTTTCCTGTACCAGAAACCATGTGTCTTGATATATCCAGGCTGCTATAAGAAACACCTCACAATGGGAACCTACAAGGGCAGAAATGCCCTTCTCACAGTTCTGGAGGCTGAAAGTCCAAGATCAAGTCACAGGAAGATTGAGTGTCAGGAAAAGGCTGTGTCCTGGCTCAAAGACACCTGCTCACTGTGTCCTCTCATGGATCAGGGGTGAGGCCATCTCTTTCAAAGTCATTTCAAGCCTCTTTTCATGGGGTACTGGTCCCACTCTGAAGGGCTCCAAGTTCCCCAAACCCTCACCTCCTCACTCAATCACCATGGCAGTACAAGTCTAGCATATGAACTCTGAGGGAACACAACCACTCAGATCATAATGCTGCTGATGCGGGCATGTATCTTGTGGGTAACTGAGCTCCTTCTTGGTCCTTGCTCTGAAAGGGAAGCTCTGGGGAGAGAATGCACACAAAGCAAAGCTCCTCCTTTTTTCCCCTCACTCAGCACTGCAGCCTGATTCTACCTTCAAGAACCCAATATAGCTCCCCACTTCAAACAGGGCCTGCCTCTTCCAGACACTGAGGGAGCTTCCTGGCTCAAGTGGAAAGGGCCCCCTCTTAGCATGTGGATGACCCAGAGGCATCTCTCCTACTGGAATCAGAGCAGTCATTATGAGGGCGGGGCTGTCATGGCAGAATCCCCCTTAATGAGAAGTAGGGCTGGGTGGGAGCATCGCCACCACCTTACAGCGCTCAGAGTGACTTTATCCTAATGCCTTTCATCCCCATCTTTTCCTGCTCCATGCCCTTTACTCCCAGGAGCTCATGCTAAGGTCAGTGTGCTTCAGAATTAGGCTCCAGTCCTTCACTCCCCTTCAGTTCCTAAGCAAGGTGCCTGGTCCCTAACAGGTTCTTGTTACTCTAATGGTTTCCCAGGAGGTGTGTTGGGGGGAACAGGAAGCCACTAACCATCAGGAGTAAAATTTCAGCAAAGCAAGATAAATTCTAGAGAGGGGCCCAGGAGCCTCAGGCCTGTAGTCATAGCAGTGTGTTGCCCCCAGCCTTTGTCAGGAGGGGGATGTATATGTAGAGCTCTTGCAACAACAAAAGAAAACTAAGAAAATAAACATTTAAACAAGAAAGTGGCTGCTGCCTTTTGGGCATCTGGGCTCCAGGTGTTCTGCTTTTAAACCACTCAGAAGTCCCAGTGGGTGGCAGCTGTCAACCTCACTTTTACTTACCAGGAGACTGAAGCTGGAAAACAATCCCAGAGCAAGAGGATGTGGTCAGGCGGGGGGGGGGGGCAGGTCACCAAGCTGCCTGCCTGGCACACAGCTGTGCCAAGGCATGCTCCCCCTCACACCACCG
The DNA here is from genome assembly GCA_002564305.1 of Octomys mimax. Classification (NCBI taxonomy): domain Eukaryota; kingdom Metazoa; phylum Chordata; class Mammalia; order Rodentia; family Octodontidae; genus Octomys; species Octomys mimax. Next base: position 10,553 of record NDGM011224791.1, read on the forward strand.
AGAAGTCTGGAGCAGGCTCACCGAAACCAAGCCTTGTGAGCCAGGAAGCGTAAGGAAAGAAAGAACCCTCCTTTTACAACGTTGTCACCCACAGACGTACACAGTGATTGACAATGGAATAAGGATGTGTCTCCAGCATAATTGTTTGGTTTTTTTTTTTTTTTCGGAACTGGGGATTGAACTCAGGCCCTTGTGCTTGCCACACAAGCACTTATTCTACTGAGCCATCTCCCCGGCCCCTCCAGCATTAATGTTAAATTGATAACTATCTCTTCATCTCTTGCTCTCTCTCCTTTCCTTTCTGCCTCTTATCATTTTCTCTCTTATTCTTTTATACACACACACACACACACACACACACACGCCCATGCATGCATACCCCTAGAGACATACTGTATATACCTTTTGCGATGTGTTTTAAAATAACAAAATGCTGTCTGTATATTCTAAGTCATTAACTAATCTCTTAATTAAAAGAATTATACTGCCAAGTGCTGTGGCATTGTGCAGTTGTGCAGTACGTTATGGACTCCACCACTTTCCAGTGTATAGCATTATTTCTAGTTTCACTTATAAATTATTCACATTTATGTCTGCTTCTAGGCTCACTTATAAAATCCACATGGATACATAATTGTGCATATCCAGACATGTTTCCTTACAAAGTAAACCCAGATGTGAAAGACCTACATAAAAAAGTCCTTATAGAGAGAGGACGGCTGATTTCTCTGCCATTTCATGGAGAGCATCAAAAAACACACAGGGGGCAGTGCTATGGTCTGAGACACAAGCCACATGACTCTGATGAAATCAGCAACATTTGTGTGCACTAAGTTGGGTGGGAATATTTTTTAATGTAGTTTTAATAAATGAACAGAAGCATTTGAAGAAGTGCCCCTTTGTTTTATATCTCTCTTATGAGGCTCACTTCTTGAGAAGGATTTCCCACATTTCCCAGAATTCATTGCACTTGTGCATGTTACACTGATGGGGAAACAAGCAATTTTTGTACTCAGAGAGAACCATTTAGTTCTCCACCCATTCAGTCCTGCTTTCACCAACAGTTCCAGCCTCCCTTGTACCCTGCAGTAATCTGATGACTTCAGCAAATTCCTCCTCGAAGATCAGCCTGGCACCAGCTGCCTGAACATCCCAAGGAAATGCTTTCAGTGGCTCCTGCTGAAGCACGTGAAGCCTGAACACATTTCCCATTTGCTTTCCTGTGAGGTGGTCCTCGAACCACCTCTCTAGCTTATTTCCCACCCATTCTATGCTATTAAGGACCCTGAATGCTAACCATGGTGAACTGGCCATACAGAACTTAGAATTCTCCTCCACAGCCACTCCTGCTCTTCCCACCCACTACATGGGATGCTCCCAAAGTCCCCTTCCCTGGACATAGCTCAAGTGGCAACCTCTCCAGCATGTATCCCATGAACCCCCACCACCAGCTGGACCATGCTCCTCCCTCTTCCAGCCCCTGCTTCCTTTCTCCACCTCTTCTTCCTGTACAGCACTGCACACACATCAGCCACTGAGTGTGGAAGGTCAAATACCAGGACTAGGGGGACCTCTTCTCACTACAGACATTCGTGCCAGTGAGCAGGATGGGTGCACACACCTCTTACAAACTGTCACCCCCATCCTGAACCTTGCAGAAGCACAGTAAAGCAAGGTGCTTACCTTCTCCCCTTGGACAAAAGATCCTCTGCCCTAGGTAAAAAAAAAAAAAAAGCAGAAGACAAAAGGTTACTATGGAGCATCTCCAGGGCATGACACCACCTGACACCCAAATTGCCAGCTCTGCCCAAAGCCTCTAAAGGACATCACTATCATTTACCAAATGTGGATCCCCCTGAGTGTTATTTCATTTAATTTTTCTAATATTTCAATATTGCAGTTATAATTGTTTGTTTTCTGAACATCTTAATTAGGGTATAATTTGTAAACCTTATATTTAAGGTGTCTAATTCATAATGTTAATATATTCATAGAGTTGCATAACAATCACCAAAATCAACTTTAAAACACTCTTATCACCTCAAAAAATCCTGTAGCCAATAGCAGTCATGCATCATTCCTTTGTTCTCAGGCCTATCTAACAGGAATCTGCTTTCCACCCTATAACTTTCTATAAATGGAGGCATAAAATAATTGCCTTTATGACAGGCTTCTTTCACTTGGCAAAGTCTTGTCAAGGTTTATCTAGGCTGCACCGTGTCACAAAACTTTTTTCCACTGCAGACTGAACTGACAATGGATGTTGTTATGGCTTGTGTCTAGGTGTCCCCCCAAAGCCTCAAAGTCTTGGGGCAGCTTCTGGAGCTCGCTATTGATTATTGTGGGTATGAATGCTGCACCTGCCCTGAGCAGGTAATTTGCATTTCAATGTAAGAAGGGAAGAGAAGCTAGCTGCTGGAGCTGCTGCTACCCCTCCCCTTGCTCTTGCTCTTTGCCACCACCATGAGAGGTTGCTTTCTGCTATGTGCTGCTCTGCCTTGGACCCAGGTGAATATGAACAGAAACCTCAAGTAACTGTGAGCTAAATAAACCTTTCCTTCTTTCATTTTGAGTATCAGGTATTTGTCCCAGCAACAAGAGCACAGTAAAACAAATGGATGCAGAGCATTTCATTTACCCATCCTCGAGGAGATAGACATTGGCGTGCTTCTATTTTGGACTAACAGAACCAGCACGGCTATGAACATTGGTGTACAATGCTAATGTTTTGTAGCCCTATGCATACACTTTGGGACTGCAGATTTAGGAGCACAATTAAATTGCTAGGCCACACAGAACGCTGCACTCCAACTTTTTAGGCCTGCAAGACTAAGGCTACCTCATACACCACCTGCACCTCTGCACACCAGCAATGCCTGCTGGGTCCTACTTCTGGGTTTGCCTGGTGGGCCCATCCTTTATGGAAGGCAAAAAATTCAACTCTTTGGATATCTCTGCTGAGTCAGCTGTTTCACCCATGGATTCTGTCAGCTATGTGTAATGTATTTGGGGTCTTCTGGCAAATGCTTATCTATTCATCACTGTTATGTATTCTTAAAGGTTAGATCATTTATTTTATCCTTATAAGTTGTGCCTTTTTGCCATTTTGATTATAATATTTATTTATTTCACTGGGAATCAAACTCACAAAGTCTCACTTGCCAGCCTGGTGCTGTGACCCTGAGCCAAATCCCTGTGCCTTATAATCTGTTTTATCTGACATTAATCACTCCAAAATTTTTGATATTGTAATACTTCCAAAACATGTATTTTCCAAGCTTCTTACACCTATTTATATATTTTTTTCTAGTACTGCAGATGGAACCCAAAGCATTACGTATGCCTGGCAATGTCTCTACTGCTGTGTTACATCCCCAGTACCTTATTTCTAGCTCTAAATGTAAAGTACGTCTCCTTCAGACAAGACATGAGTTGGATCTAGTTTCATATCCTGCCTGAAAGTCTCTGTATTTTTATTTCTTTAATATATTCATACAAAATATCACACACACACACACACACACACACACACACACACATATATACACACAATTTTACTTTTTGTTTCCTATATTTCTTGTTTCCTTGTTTGCTCTTTTACTTTTCCTCTCCGACTGTCTTTTGGATGAAGCAAATATTTCCTGGTGTGACATTTTTATTTTCTCAATGACATTTTCACTACACAATTTGAGTTACTGTCGTCAAAATTGCTCGAGGTTTTACATACATCTTAGCTTGCCATAACCTACCTGACTTACTAGAAAATACTCTTCTGGTGTGAAATGCACACACAGTCCTTCTTCACTCTGTGTCCTTCCCCTGCTCCAGGGGCTTCTGCTGCCCACACCTTATGTGCATGTTGGTTAGACACCCAGCACTTCATGCACCCTGACAACGCTGACTTTGAACAAACTCTTTCACTGCTTTTTGGCCTCAGTTGTTGCTAATGACTTGATAGTTATTAATCTTATGGGGTTTCCTTGTTTTGTTTTGTTTTGTTTTTTTCTTTTCTTTTCTTTCTTTTTCTTTTTGTTTGTATTTTAGGGAAGGGTTACAGGGTGTTCAGGGTCTCACTACTAGATCAGACTGGTAGTGATCCGCCTGTTTACAGCCTC